>VMDO01004732.1:0-121096 GCA_007922755.1 Pedetes capensis
AAGCCAGTGACCCAAAAACCAAAATCCTGACTTAAAGAAAGTGGGGAAAACAGACCCACAGACCTTTAGTCCCAAGTGGCAGGTGAGCACCAAAAGTCTGGTAACCCAAGGAAGCCTCATTTTCTGTTTTGGTGGTGGTGGTGGTGGTGGTAGTTTTTGGTGGTGGTGGGTATTTTTTGTTTTGGTTGTTTTTGTAGAGTCTGTATTTCTTCTCCTTTCCTTCCACAAATTCACTCAGACAGTGAAGATAATAACTACTAAGACAAACAAAAGTCCCATAAATTAATTTTGAAAGATGATGTGGCATTTTAATTAAGCATTTTCCTTTGAGCTGATGGGCATGATCTGGGTCTGGGAATAATCTTACATAATTAAAACTCCCTTGCTACTGCTGTTGCTTGTTATTATTTTTTTTATCAAAAATTGTTGATGATGCTTCTTTTCAACAAAAGAAAGATGTAGAAGGAGCCAGCTCTGTGTCCATTAGGATCCTGACAGCTGGAATTGCAGAACCCAGTTGCAGGGGGAGAGAATGATGTGTGATAAAGGGAGTGTCCTATGTTTCTGATGTGAATCCAGGCTCACTTTGAATAGGTAAGAAAACCAGATGAATAGCTGAGCCTGGTTAACCTTGACAGAGGGCCTGGTATGAGAGGCCTTCATCATAGCATGACAGCACACCCCAGAGTAGTGCTGCCTCTTGAAAGGGACAAGCTCATTTAGCTGATGCCCATGATCCTGGCAACTACCAAGGGGAGAGAGAATGTTTGTTATTAAGCTGAGATTTGAAACAAATGTCCACTCTTTTCTCTGAGGTATACTGAGCAAAGACATTGTGATCCTTCTTTCTACTCAGGAGGAAAAGAAAGGGAAGCATGGACACAGTAGGATGTTGATCCCAAGCCCACACAACAGTTCTGGGACAAAATTAAAATTTAGGTGCCTCTGGCTCGCAGACTATTGAAATGTTTGGAAGATGATAAGGCAAAGTTTGCCACCTATTTTATTTCTGTGGATTAAAAATAGAATAGTGCAGCCAGGTGATACGGCACGTGCCTATAATCCCAGTGACGCCAGAGGCTGAGGCAGGAGGATTCAAAGACCAAGGCCAGCAGCAACATGCACAACTTGTCTTAGCAAGACTTAGCAAGGAAAGGAAAGGAAAGGAAAAGAAAGGAAAGGAAAGGAAAGGAAAGAGGGAAGGTAGGTCAAAATTGTGACATTGGAGCCAAGAGCAGTGGTGCACGACTATAGTCCCAGCAGCGGGGGAGGTGGAGAGAGGAGGATCTCAAGTTCAAGACCAGAGGCAGTCTTCATAATTTAGCGAGACCCCGTCTCAAAAAGTAAAAACAAAAAATAGGCTGAAGGTGCTGCTCAGTGGTTCAGCACTTTCAGAGCATGCAAGCACAAGGTCCTGGGTTCAACCCCCAGTACCGCAAAAAAAAAAAAAAAAATTGTGACATTGGCTCCATTCCAATAGTGCAGTTCTATAATACTTAAATTTTATTTAAATAAATAATACATTTACATATTTAAATTCCCTATATGGATTGCTGAGCAAATGATATATTGAAAGGTGATAATTCATGAGATACTTATAATCTAATAATTAATAATAACTTATTTTTTATCAAATCCTTCCAGTGGCTATATGTCCTACCATATTACTACTTTTAAGATAAGAATTTAAATAAGCTATTTATTGAATATGCCTGCAGCCATAGCCCTGTGGCATCCAATCCCGTCAGATCTCGGAAGCGAAGCAGGGTCGGGCCTGGTTAGTACCTGGATGGGAGACCCGCCTGGGAACATCAGAAGCTGTAGGCTTGGGAAAAGGACCTGGCAACCCCCTCCCAAAAATCAATCTGCCATTGAAAACCCTACGAACAGCAGAGAAGCACTGACAATAGTGTTTCCCCTGTTGTACAGTGGGTCAGTATGAGTCAGATACCGACTTGACGGCACCTAACAACAACAACAATTTATTGAATATAAATATTTATAATAAATATTCTTTGAGTATTATTAGTATACATCAAGTACTATAATGAATACCAATCTACCTTCACTCGGCTCTAAAATTTCTTGAAATTGAAATTCTTCTAAGTTACTCTTAAATTATATAACAGAAGAATCTAAAAGTCATGACTCCTAAACAGCTCCAAATGTCACTGCCCCGCAAAAATGGTGTTTCTTGACTTTGAAATGAGAAGGAATCCATAATCATGGCCAATAGAGAGTAAAGTGTGTAAAGCACTCCTACAGGGTGTCATTGTGAACCTTGAACTTTCAGTTCCAGCACCTGGAAGCCATCAACCTTTCCAATGGGAAATCCAGCGACAATGTCCTCAACTAATAAAACAAAGAGGAGAGTTTCAACATCTTCAACGATTCCCTAAGTGCTGCTTCAATCCTAAAGGAAGATATATGTCTTCTCTTTGGCTCGGATTCAATGTGCTGCCCACACCTTTGTGATCCTTGATACTGAGAAGTTTTGTGTCATGACTCCTCACAATTATAAAATATGTCAAAAGGCACTTTTCTACTTGGGCACTGAGTCTAGTCAAAGACAGCATAAGGTTTTAAAAAATTGGCTCAAAGATCATAGAAACAGAAAGGAGTACTGTGGTCTCCAGGGACAGGGGTAGGGAGAAGTAGGGAGTGATGTTTTAATGGGTATAGAGTTTCAGTTTTACAAGGGGGAAAAAAAAAAAAACTTCTGGGGATTGGTTGCACAATAACGTGAGTAAACCTAACAATACTGAATTGTACATTTAAAACTGGTTACATGCTAAATTTTATGTTATGTGTATTTTGCCACAGTTTCAAAGTTTTTAAAAACTAGTTAAATGGAAAGTCTTAATTCTGGGTGAAGGTAAGAGATGACATGTATTGGCTTATATTCTTTTCAAACATCTTTGAGATGTTTGGTCAAAAGTTTAGAGTATTTCCTAGAAACTAATCTGCTAAGTTTCCTGGCAAATGATATGTTGTTGTTGTTGTTGTTGTTGTTGTTGTTGTTAGATGCCTTCAAGTGGGTGTCCAACTCATATGGATCCTATGTACAATAGGAAGAACACTATTGTCAGTGCTTCTCTGCTATTCATAGGGTTTTCAATGGTGGACTGATTTTTGGGAGGAGGTTGACAGGTCCTTCTCCCAAGCCTACAGTATCTGGTGTTCCAAGGCAGTCTCCCATCCAGGTACTAACCAGGCCCGACCCTGCTTAGCTTCTGAGAACTGATGGGATCAGATGCCACAGTGTTATGGCAGCACACAGCAAATGATATACTTGTTATAAAACCTTAAAAAGTGATACTATTGAGTATGTTACAGTAGAATAACACAAGATCTATCTTTAACTTGGTTCTCCATGACCAGAACCTTCCAAAACATTTTCCTTCTAACCAAATTCCTCTCTTCTATCATTCTGATACCATCTAAAAGAAAGTAACTTGGCTCAGAAAAGTTTCCTCATAACACTAGATTAATGCTTTGCTAGACTTTATCTCCTTTTACAAGGCAACTCTACATACAGGTTCTCATCTTTACCTTCAGAATTTCCCTGTGTTAGGAAAACAGAAATAGCATTATTTAAGCACTTTAAATATATCACTTCATTCAACTATGGAGCCAATGAAACATATATTAGTACACATGATTAAAACTGAGGCACATCAAGTATGTTAATCAGCTGTTTGTTACTATAACAAATACCTGAGATGATCAATTTATAAAAATAAAAGGGTTATTCGGGCTCATATTTTTGGAGGTTCCTGTCAATGATTCGTTGGTCCCATTTCTTTGGGCCTATGGAGAGGCAATGGGAGCATGAGCAGAGTGAAATCATTCATGTTATGGGTGGAAAACAAAAGAGAAATAATGGAAGAGACTAGGATCCCACAATTCCCTTCAAAGGTAAGCCCCTAATGATCTAAAAACCTCTCACTAGTCCTAACCTCTTAAAGTACCACTGTGGTGTCCAGTTCCATCAGATCTCAGAAGCTAAACAGGGTTAGGCCTGGTTAGTACTTGGATAGGAGACCACCTGGAAACACCAGGTGCTGTAGGCTTGGGAGAAGGACCTGACAACCCACTTCCCCCCCAAAAAAAATCAGCCATTGAAAACCCTATGAATAGCAGAAAAACACAATAGTGTTTTGTCTGTTGTAGATAAGGTCACTATGAGTCAGACACCAACTCAACGGCGTCTAACAACAATAGTACCAAATTGGGGACATTCAAGATCCAAACTGTGATTGAGATTAGGAACTTGTCAAATCTAAATGTTAGAAAGATATAATACCAGAATTCCAACTCAGAAAGTCTGACTCGTACATATTCTAACACTACATTGTACTACTACTGACAAAATTAATGAGAAAGCCATGTAGAAAAGGACTTCAGAGACATAGAAATTATATTATACTGTAGTTCACAGAAAATAAAACAGAGAAAATAATTAGCGACCTTAGCTTCTAGTAGTGATAGGAATGAAAATGATGAAGACCTTGCCTAAGGAGCAGCAGGAATGTTATCTTTACCTTCTCTTTTGTTTCCATGTACACACACCAGAAGCACTGTCTTAGTCCCTGGTTTATTTGTAGGCATCATTTTAAGTCATATGCCCATTGTGTAGGGCTAATTCAAAACAGATAATAGAGACCATAAATTCATATAACCAGATGCATATAAACCGCCATACTCCATGATACACCCGAAACAAAAAGTAACTGATATCACCATTGTCAATCCCTCCCCCCATGTAATGGAATCCCCACTCATCTCTTGCACTACTTCATCATTATATGACAGCTAACCATCTGCATCTGGACCTGATAAATATTTCAATGTCAATCTGGACATTAAATAAAAAAGACAAAAATAAGACAAAATAAAACAAAAAGCTAATTTCCCTTTAATTTTTTAAATATTTAAGATATGCCAGCTATTGTAAAAGGTAATACAAATCAATGCAAAATCAAAATGCACAATAAAATATGAATTAAATGCAGGGCTGAGCTTGAGAGGAAATAAGAAAAAAAGTTTAGGAGCAAAAGTGCCCCAGCCATTTCTAACCATATTGTCAGACAAGGTCCGGATATGGGGAAGAGGGGTTCAAGGAACTCATCTTCCAAGAAATGGATGGGGATGAAGATAAGGAAAATGTGCTTTTTGCTTTCTAGGAATAGGATTACTGCTTCTAATTATTATGATTACTTTATGTTTAGGACAAATACTCATAACTAATATTGTATTAAACTCTAATGAAACAAATGCTGAAAGAATGACATGACTGAGGGAATTTATAAATAAATTAGAAGTAATAACCTCCAATTGTAAAGGTTATGTGGACAATATTTTAGTTGAACCTGATCAACAATTTCCACCCTAGAATTCAAGTGTTAAGTAATTTATGCTTCAACTGCAGCAGGCTGAGTTGTTAGCTCCTACTTGGACTAAAGTGGCCCCGCCTATGATAGCTAAGGTTTACAGAAAAAGTATAAAACAATCAAAAAAATACACAGGCCTGTTCCCACAGCACAAAAGCCTCCTTGACAATTTAACATGGAGGTGCTTATCTGTCCAAAGGCCGAACTTGGCTCCCAGCTGGGGAAAAGAGTGGATACCCAACATGGGGAGGTGCTTATCTACAACCTTGGTTCCCAGTTAGAGAAAAAGAGTAGAGGCTGGTGTTCACTAAGGATAGAGTTTAAATACCCTATTATAGTTTATCATTTATAAAAAGCCTAAAAAGAAAAAAAAAAAAAAACACCTTCCAAGTATTTGGTATCTGGAGATAATAAAGTTTATGTTTTAAACTATGGGTTGTTATGATTAATAGGTGCTTGTGAAACTTTGTTTCATAAATAACTGCATGTGCTATTCTTACTGCTTACATGACCTAAGCCTAAAAAAATTGTATAAAACATTGAGCTTTCTAAAAAATAAACGGAACAGATTCACACTACCTCCCAGCTGCTGTGTTTGCTGTTACCCAATCGCTGACTCCTCACCCGCCTTCAGGAAACCCTGGATCCTAGGCTGTAGCTGGACTGTGGCACAAAACGGCATGGGATGCTAGAAACCAAGACATTGCCAAGGCATTATAGCTACGACTGGCCTGTATATATTTTTCAGTCTTGGTAACCAAGAGCTTTGCCTTCTGGCAATCATGTAGGAGCCAGGAGACAGGAACTGAGACTCCCCTAAAAAGCCCAAGTTTGTAAGACCTACACACTCAGAAGAAGAATAAATTTAAAGAAATAATAAAAATCTGCCTGCTGGCAAATATAAATGACAAGAAAATTTGTCTGTCTTACTGTGGGTTCAGGAAGGGGAAAAGTTTTCCCATAAACACTTGTAACCCCATGCCTTCCCACACATAGTTTTTGAATTCAAATTGGTATCAACATAATGGTTTAGGAAAAATAGACACAATGTTAACTTAAAAGGCTCCAAGACTAGTATTCCCCCAGAATACCAGTCAGAAATAAGCCCAAGTTGACTCCAGAGAGAAATATCATCAGCCTAAGCTCAAAAGATTCCCCACAGTAAAACTCCCCAAAATAAGAAAAAATCCCCGTCAGAGAACTGAGATCTAGAAAGCCATATTGAATATACCATGAATTGCCAAAAGAACCAACAAATCCATCCTAGAAGGAGTGCAATCAGTGTTTCTTGGAAGCAAAGATGGCGACATTATATCTGATGTATTTTGGACATGTCAGGAGGGACCAATCCCTGGAGAAGGACATCATGTTTGGGAGAGTGGCAGGTCAATGAAAAAAAGGAAAACCCTCCACCAGATGGATTGACACAGGGTCTGCAACAATGGGCTTAAACATAAAAAAGATTATGTGCCTAGCACAGAGTCAGGGAGTTTCATTCTGCTGTACATAGGGTCACTATGAATTGGACTTGACTCAACAATATCTAACAACAACAACAACAGAAAACCATATATTACAAAATGATTGTTTTGTCTGAAAGGGATAAGTGAGTAAAAATATTGAATTCAAAAAAAAAAAAAAAAAGAAAGAAAAATCCCCAGTAAGAACATGACTTAAAAATTCACATAATTACACAAGCTATCATGAGTGAGAATCAGCATATACTATTGCTGGCAGAATTAGAACCCTAAGAATGATCAGACAAGTAGTATAAACGTTGTTGTTGTTGTTGTTGTTGTTGTTGTTGTTGTTGTTACGTGCCAACAAGTTGGGTCCAACTCATAGAACCCTATATACAACAGAATGAAACACTCCCTGACACTGTACCATGCCCGGCACTATGCCAGTGCTTCTCTGATACTCACAGGGTTTTTGATAACTGAGTAGCTGTTGGTCCTTCTCCCATTTTTGTGGTGCAGAGGATCAAACCTAGGACCTCAGAATACATGGAGCAAGCACTCTACCAAATGAGCTAAACCCCAGCCCATAGTACAAACTTGTTGTTAGGTGCTGTCAAATCAGTGTCCAACTCATAGCGACCCTATGTACAACAGGCAAAACACTGTTGTCAGTGCTTCTCTGCTATTCATAGGGTTTTCAACGGCAGATTGATTTTTTGGGAGTGGGTTGCCAAATCCTTCACCCAAGCCTACAGTATCTGGTGTTCCCAGGTGGTCTCCCATCCATCCAAGCAGTAACCAGGCCCAACTCTGCTTAGCTTCTGAGATCAGACAGGATTGGATGCCACAGTGCTACGACTGCAGGCTGTAGTACAAACTAGATGCAATAAAATGCTTAAATAAAATTAAAAGAAATTTTAAAATATGAGCAAGGAAAAACAACTATCAAAAGTTTCCAGAAAGAAATGTAAAAAATATTAAAAAGAAATTCTGTGGGTGGGTTAAACTATATATAAGACATAGTTGAAATGAGAATTATTGAATTAAATGTTACATAAACAATAATTATCTAACAGAAACAGTGAGAATATATATGGGAGCAGTAGGTTAAAAAACTCATCATCAAATTAGGTAACATCATACAGTCTTTTGGGAAATGGATGAGATGACTAATTATTATTCTTGTTTAGAAGTTGCTTTTGTATTTGTTAATTCCTGAAGCCATAAGTGAAAGAATAAATGTGATGTGGTTAATGGGAAATGGAGGTGATTCACACTGATGCTTCTCTTATAATTTCAAAGCATACCCAGGATGCTCTGTTCCCTCAGTTCTGTGGTGTGAGCTGACCAGGCTGCACAAACCTAGATCCAAACTCAAAAGATCATGCTGTTTCCAAGTATCTTAACTATGTCCCAGAGCAAAGCTTAATAGTTGATTGGGACATAAAAATATATGACCCAAGAAGGCAATATTCATAATGTCCAGCATCAAATTTAAAAATGCAGGGAAGGAGGAAAGTATGACCTATAATAGCAAGAAAGAAATCACTCCATCAAAACAGATTTAGAAAGGAAACAGCTGGTAGAATTATATGAACATTAAAAGTTGTAACTATGTATGTATGCTCAAGAAGAAAGAAGATTAAGCATAGTAAATACATGAAATAAAATTCAAATGACCCAAATCAAAATTCTAAGGAAGAAAACTTCAGTGTTTGGTGTTTTAAAACAAAATAGATGCGATGAACAGCACATTACACATTGCAAAAGGAAAGAGCAGTAAATCCAAAGGCATAGCAATTGAAATAATCCAAAATAAAACACAAAGATTAAAAAATACTGAAAAAGAAAGAAGTATCCATGATCTTATATATTTGGAGTTATGTAGAACGAATATAGAAAAAGTTGGCTGAATTTTTCCAAAGTTGATAAAAGCCATAAATATACATATTTAAGAATCTGAAAGAATGCCAAGAACAGAAACATGATAAATCTTAATGACATATTATAGTAATATTGCTTTAAACCAATGATAAATAAAAACTTTAAAAACATCAAGGAAATTAAAACATATTGCATATATGGAAACAAAAATAAAGATGAGAAGAAATACCACAGATAATGCAAGTGAGAAGAGAGTAAAGCAACATTTTAAAAATGATGAATGATAAAAACCTACCAATACTTAACCCAATGAAAATATACTTCAAAAGCAATGACAAAATAACTGCTACTTTCTTGGGTGTACATAAGCTAAAAGAATTCATCAACAGCACATTTACACAGTAAGATGTTAAAGGAGGTCCATAAAACACAAAGGAAATGATTATCTGTAAAAATCTAGATCTATAGAAAGGAATGGAAAGCATGAGAAATGATAACTACTCTGGTAAATAGAAATACTTAAATTACACACACACATACACACATACACACATTTCAAATCTATTTAAGAGGCAACCAACTGTTTCAAGCAAAGTAAAAACATTGTTTTTAGGGGGTTTATTACGATATGTATTTCAAATGAATAATGACAATAACATAAATCCTGGAACAAATGGAAACATACTGTCATAAGGTTCTTATACTGTACATGAAGTGGAATACAGCATTTGAAGATAGTCCATGATAAGACGGAAGGAAACAAAGAGAGAAAGAGAGAGAGAGAGGAAGGAAGGAAGAAAAGATGGAAGGAGAGAGGAAGGAAGGAAGGAAAGAAGGAAGGAAGGAAACTTTGGGCAAATAGATTTAAAATCAACCATATTGATTGTTGTTGTTGTTGTTAGGTGCTGTCAAGTCATGTCCAACTCATAGCGGCCCTCATACGGTATTCAATGGCAGATTGTTTCAGGATTGCCTTGGGAGTGGGTTGCTATGTCCTTCTCCCATTTTTTCGGTGCTGGGAACTGAACTCAGAACCTAACCATATTGATAATCATATTAAATATAAATGTCTAATTATCTCAAGTAAAAGGCAAAGAAAAGGTTGTGCACAGAGGCTGAGGCAGGAGGATTGTGAATTTGAGGACAGAGGCAGCCTGCATAATTTAGCAAGACCCTGACACAAAATAAAGAATAAAAAATGGGCTTGGGGTACAGTTCAATGGTAGAACACTTGCAAAGTATGTGTAAGGCCCTGGGTTTAACCCTCAAGTACCTCAAAAAGAAAAAAAGGCAGATTTTAAAATTGGAGTTTTGAAAGCAGGATCTAATTACTGTACATTCTTTAAACTAATCCACACCTGAATCTAACCCACTTAGGTTTTGTCAATTCCTTAAATGGAAAAAAGTCAATTCACATTCTAATCTGCTTCAACTTCTTTCTGTCCATAGGGAGACCGAATAATATCATATTACCAATGGGAAGTTTCACACATTTGAGAAGTCCAGTATGATTTTGGCTTTTACGCACAATTACTCAACTCTTTTCACTTGCTTAATAAAGCTCAATTCACAACAGGGATACACTCATCTCTACTGCTCATCTCTTTTTCATTGCAAAGGAGGTAGACCTATGTGCACAACAGAAATGGCAGCAGAGTGGATCATGAGTGTATCCTGTGTGAATAGCCTAATCTTGTGCAGAAGGTGAAATTGTGCAGGATTTCTCAATTGATGCTAAGCAAATAATGTGTGAAATCTCGTCTGAAACCTGTTTGTGCCTTAGTTGTTAAAATATGAGAGGTGCTTACTCCATTTTATCATACACCACAGTTGTGGAGGCAGTCTGTCAGAAATCTAAAAGGCTATCATATGCAGCAAACTTCAAATGTGAAGTTGTTCAGTGCACAGAGGAGAAGGAAAAGCACAAAGCCACTGCAATTTTTAGAGTTGATGAAAGCAACATTCAACTGTGGCAGAAACACAAGGAGGTGATTAGCAAGTGCAAGGTGTCATGAAAGAAAATTCACTAGTCCCAACAAAAGGGTGATTTCCTGAAACTGATGATGCAGTTTTCACATTTTTTTTCAAGAAAGATGCAAGACTGTAACATTTGGAGTTATGATCTACTTCAGGAGGAGCTCATCAAAAGTGCCAGATTTTGAACATTTCTCAAAGTCATTTTAAAGCCAGTAAAGGATGGGCCATAAGATTCATGCACCAAATGGGGCTGGTGTTGCAATGTAGAATGATATGCCAAAAGCTCTCAAAAGATTTTAAACAAAAATTGTTGAAATATCAGCAGTACATCACCAATCTGAGGAAGAAGGGAGGTTTTCTGATGGGACAAATCACTAATACTGACTTATCTTGATTTGCTCCCCAACTACACATTAGAGAAGAAAGGCGTGAAAGAGGTACTTTTGAAAAACACTGGTTGTAAAAAGCTTTAACAATGAAGTTGGCAGCAACTATGATCAAAGAAAACTAAAACCCTTTCTAATTTTGAAAAGGAGGCCTTTACCTAATCTGAAGACATTTCCAAAGAATGTTATAGTCAGAGCCCAGGTAGAAGGATGGATGACTGAGTTGTTAATCTTAAACTGGATGAAAATAGTATGGAATCATAGACCTGGAGCCTTTTTAAAACAAAGGTCAATGCTTATCCTTGATGCATTCTAAGGGCATTATACTGATTCCAAGAAGGACCAGCTCTACAAAATGAGTTTGTTGTATTCTAGGTGGAATGACATCAGTATTGCAACAAATGGGCATATCCATTAAGAAGCCATTTAAAGACAAGTTGAGGCAACAATATCTGACTGGATTGCAGATTCTGCCTGCAAGAAAAGTCAAATGCACAGCTCCTTCAGAAATTGCACAATGGGTGTCAGTGGTATGGAAAGCCATGCCAGAATTAGGTAGGTGAGTTTGCAAAGATACAAGTTCAATATATAAAATCAATTGCACTTCAATATACTAGCAATAAACAACTGAAAATTGAAGTTTTAGAAAAATACAATATAAAGTTTCATCAAAAAGACTGAAAACCTTAGGAAATAATCTGATAAAATATGTACAAGACATATATATTGAAAGTCATAAAACATTGTAGAGAAAATTAAAGGATACCTCAATACATGGAGCAATATAATATGTTCATGATCCAAAGACTCAATAATATTAACATGTCAAGTTTCCCCAAAATTAGTAAATAGAGTCAATACAACCTCAATCAAAATCCAGCAGGTTTTTTGTTGACATTGGCAATTTGTTTCCAAAATTCATGTGGAAATGCAAAGGACTTACTATAGAAATAACAACTTTGAAAAAGAAGAACCCAAATGGAGGACCTTCACCATCGTAAGAATTATTATACAACAACAGAGATCAGGAGAGTGTAGTATTGCTGCCAAGAAAGACAGATCTGTGGAATAGAATGGTGATTCCAGAAATAGAACCACAAATATGTGGTCAATTCATCTTAGACAAAGATGCAAAGGTAAGTCAATGGGGAAAGGTATCTATTTAACAAATCATACTTGAACAACTTGATATCTATGTGCAAAAATATTGAACTTCATATACTGAAATTTATACCATACACAAAAATTAATTCCAAACAAATCATCCACCTAAATGTAAACCAGAAAATGATATAACTTATAGAAGACAGGATAAAATATTTGTGACCTTGGATTAGGTAAAGACTTCTGAGAAAACACCAAAAGCATATTCCATTTTTTAAAACTGATAAATTGGCTGCATCAAGTTAAGAACTTTTGCTCTTTGAATAGCACTATTAGGAAAACAAAAATACAAGACAGACTCAGGAAAATGTTAGAAAATCATATATCTGATAAAGTACTCAGAATATTTAAAGAATTCACAAAACTCAGCAATAAGAAACAAACTAATTTGTTTCAAATGAGAATTTAAAAGAATTTAAACAGTCCACTAATTACAGATGACAACCACCTGAGAAGATGTTCAACCTCATTAGTCATTAGAAAAATGCAAATTAAAACTACATTGGTATTAATAAGTATACATTAGAATTTCTGAAACTAAAAAGACTGAAGCTAGGGGTATAGCTCAGTGGTAGAGGGTTTGTCTTGCAACATGAGGCCCTAGAATTGATCCTCAGCACTGGGGGGGGGGGGGGGGGGAATGACCACACCAAATGCTAGGGAAGATGTGGAGCAACTAGAACTCTCATTCACTGCTAGTGGAAATGTTAAATGATGCAACCACTTTCAAAGTCACTTTGGCAGTTTCTTAAAAAGTTAAATATATCATATGTCCCTGTCATTCTACTCCTAGGTATTTACCCAAGAGAAATCAAATAACTACATATCAATATGATGACTTATATGTAAATGTTTATTGCAGTCTTCTTTGTTATAGACAAAACCTAGAAGCACTCAATAGTCTATCAATAGGTGAATGGACAAGCAATCTATGACATAACCATAAAAGACAACATCATTCACCTATAAAAAAGGAATGAAATATCAATGCTTATAATAACATGGATGACCCTCAAAATAATTATATTGATTAAAGATGATGGTCCTTGTTGTATGTGTCCATGTACATAAATGTCTAGAAAATGCAAGCTAATCTATAGTGACAGAAAGTAGCAATGATGGTCTTGTCAAGTGAGAGATTGGAGAGAGAGATCAGAATGAGGAAGGGAGAAACTTTTGGAATGATGAATATTATCTTTGTAAAAGGATTGAAAAAAATCAACAGCCAGGTACTTTTGTCTTCAATTTCTTCCTTCCCTACCCCTTTTCTTTTTTCTTATCCTCGTCCTTTTTTGTTGTTGTTGTTGTTTGTTACTTCTCCCCCTTCTCCCAAACACTGGCTAACCAACAAATAAGGACTCCAGAAGTGGCTCTCAGGAGAACTGCTCTGATAGTTTGCTAGATGAGAGGAAACCAATCAGTCCAAGTAACCATGCACAAGAAAATGAACACTGTCTAATCTCCAGTCATCCCAACTGCAGCACTCACTACAGGGAAAAGACTAAAACATCACTCTGACTATAGCCCAAAGACATGTATTCTCCTCTCTTCCATGCCCCATAAAACTCCAACCCTGCTTTGACCGGGATAGTTATCTGGTCTTCATGGGCTTCCTGATGCATATTAATAGCATCAAACCTGCAACCTCTATTTGAACCACTTTAACTCAGATATCTCACATCTTGATTATGGTGATGGTACATAGATATGGCAAAGCATATTGAATAAATATCTATGTTGATTACATATCAATAAGGCTTTATTTTTAATTTGTTGTTGTTAGGTGCCATCGACTTGGTGTCCGACTCATAGTGACCCTATGTACAACAGACAAAACCCTATTGTGCTTTTCTGCTATTCGTAGGGATTTCAATGGCTGATTTTTTTGGGGGGGGCGGGGGAGTGGGTTGTCGGGTCCTTCTCCCAAGCCTACAGCACCAGGTGTTCCCAGGCGGTCTCCCATCCAAGTACTAACCAGGCCTGACCCTGCTTAGCTTCCAAGATCTGATGGGATCGGATGCCACAGGGCTACAGCTGCAGGCTTATTTTTAATAGTCTGCTTAAAAGGAAGGATATCAGGCAGAAGCAACCAAATCTGAGAGTGGCCAAATGACAACCACTGGAGAGTATTCCACAAACCCCTTCCTGGCCCATAGCCTGTCCTGTGAGTACCTTTCCTCCAGACTCAACTCCACACCAGAAACCCTTGCACTCCCTCCAGGGCAGTGTTTATCCAAGTGAAAACCCAGGGCACTGGAGAGCTCTCCTGCTGAGCTTCATCAGCCTTTCTTAAGTCAGCCCTGTTTAGTCCTCAGGAGGCTGGGAGGAACTGCCAACTTATCACCAAGCTGACAAAACCAGACTCTCCTCTCAAAATTTCCACGCAAAATCATGCTTTTTATTTTTTAAGAGCAAATAGATTGCAGACCTAGAGAAATAATGTAAGCAAAGTCATGGGCATGTGTTCCTGACCTTCACAATCTCATGATAGTTTGAGCTGCAGTTTCTGATTTCACAAATACAAACACCAAGCACCCTGCCTTGCCCTTGGGGAAGAAAAAAACAAACAAACCTCCAGCTCTCTGTAACACAAGAGCTCTGTGTGACCTGAGCACCAAAAGAAACAAGGAGAAAGCAGGGACAGTATCTGCCTCCCTTGCTCTGACTCTACATTTTTGTGCTTTACCCAATTACAGTCATTAACTCACAACCAGTTAGGAGGCTGATACTCAATGCATGTTAACAGTGTTTCCTATGGGATAGAGGAAGGCTTCAGTGATGGACTTTCTCAGATACCTTGCTAAATTACCAGGGAAAAAATGAGCAAGAAGAAGGAAGGATCCTCTCTCTCTCTCTCTCTCTCTCTCCCCCTCCCTCCCTCCCTCCTTCCCCCTCTTAATTCTCAGACTGGCCATTTGAGGTTTTTCCCAAACTCAACACTGGAAAAACTTGCTTGGTACATTATACTTCTGACACAGAGAAATAAATGGGTAGGACCCGGAAGAAGAATTTGACATTTTCAGTAGGACAAATACACACTGGAGTCACCAAGCTTCCTCTGTGGAGTGACTCAGGTCTAAATCCCTATGTTTCTCACACGTGTTTGTATTACACTAGTGCTTTGAGGATGATACAGTCACAGCCTTCTCTGTGGAAACTGCATGGGTGGTAAGACTAAATGAAGTTCAGAGGATTCACTGTTACAAAACCCATCCATCTAATCCTTTGCAATGTCCTCTGGTCACTTCCATCCTTGAATGATGAACCCTAAGCCTTCCTAGAGAGAAGAAAAAAGTTTAAAATAGAACATGACCACAAATTAAAATCCTTGGTTGTTAACTAAGCCAGCTGATTCAAAATGGCACAAAGGAGCAAGTGCTACTTGACAGCTCCGGCAGGCAGCCTCAGGTAATTTAAATGTGACTGGCCCCTCTGTATTTTCATCCACAGTAGGGGTTTGGAGGAGGGAAGTTTGTCTGGAGGTCTTTCTATCCTATATGGCCACACTGTGGTTAGTTTGCTTGTGTTGTGGGAAATAAAATCTCTTGGGCACACTAGTTCCTCTTGTTCACACCTCTTAATTCATAAATGAGATCTTAAGGTCTTAATTTGCATTTGAGATGTTAATGAAACATTCTTCGTAACTGTTAGAAATGATTTTTCAGGCAGTAAGCCCTTTCTGATTTCAGAAAGAAATCAGAAAAGGGTGATACATTCAAAAGAAACGGGAATGTTCAATACCATTTTATACTCAATTTAATCAAAACCCGCAAAAAATTATACAATTTAAAAAATGACTATAAGTTAGAAAGAGGTGAACAGTCTTCAGAGCCTTTCATTTAAATATACTCTCTAGCAAACTTCATGGAACAACATACAGAGTAGGAATATGCAAAGGTCATCTCCTTAAGGAAACTACATGTCCTGATGGGGAGATGGAGAATGAGTTGAGAGATCTAACACAGGGCATGAGGACAGTAGTTAATAACACTGTGTTATATACTGAAAACTTGCTCAGAAAGTAGATTTTAAGAATTTACCCAAAAAAAAAAGTAACAATGTAAAATGATGGTTATATTAATTGGTTTGACTGTAATACTCCTTTAACTACGTGTGTGTGTGTGTGTGTGTGTGTGTGTGTGTGTGTGTGTGTGTGTGTGTAATGTATATTAAGTCTGCAGCTGTACCACTGTGGTATCTGATCCTGTCAGATCTCGGAAGCTAAGCAGGGACGGACCTGCTCAGTACTTGGATGGGAGACGGCTTGGGAACACCAGATGCTGTAGGCTTGGGAGAAGGACCCAGCAACCCACTCCTGAAAATCAATCCACCATTGAAAACCCTATGAATAGCAGAGAATCACTGACAATAGTGTTTCACTTGTTGTTCATAGGGTCACTATGAGTTGGATACCAACTCAACAGCACCTAACAACAACAACAATGTGCATTAAGTATCATGTTATATGATCAGAAGTCACAGAAGACCTTAAATATATAAAATAAAAACAAAATTCTGAAAATAAATTCACATCCGTAGGAAAGGGGAAAAAAGTAATAGACTATTCTAGTTAGTCTATTCAAATATCCATCAGATGTTTTCATTTAGCTCAGTTGGTAGGGTGCTGTTCCGCACTCTGTGAGGACCCAGTCTCAACCCCCAGCACTGCAAAAATGGGAGAAGGGTGTGGCAATCCACCCCTGACACAATCAGCCATTGAAAACCCTATTCGGTTGCTATGACTTAACAACAACAATGAACTCGAGCATGAACCAGACCAACATATAACGAATCATTTTCTTTTACTTCCTCATCCTTAAAATCATTAAAGAACGTAAACTACATAAAGCTGGCAATCAAGAGCATGAGCAGTATAAACGCTATGTCATGGATTGAATAGGAAAGGCCCTCCACAGGCTCCTGTGTTTGAAGCCTTGGTCTTCAGTGCTATTTTAGGAGGTTGTAGAAACTTGGGAGGTAGGACCTGGCTGGAGGAAGCAGGGAAGTGGGGTCCTTGGAAGGTCCTTGGAAGGGTATTCTCCCTTGCTAATCCTGTACGCTCTCTCTGCTTCTTGTCTGCCATGATGTGAGCAGCTCTCTTTTGCCACATACTCCCACTGCCGTGGTGCCCTGCCCAAGCACATGGCACCCAACAAACCCTCTGAAACTGTGAGCCAAAATAAATCCTTCCTCCTTTAAGTTGTTTCTGTTAAGTATTTTGGTCACAACAGTGCCTCAGTAAGTAGTACTCACTGAATACAGAGCTCTCCATTAAGCCCTTCAGTTGAATAGAAAATTCTATTTTTCCCTCCATTGCCTAGCAGAATTTTTCAATATTTTTCCTCATAAGTTTTGTATCTACAGTTAGTTCCCCAACTGGTAGCCATTGTTTTGAAGCATGTTGTTTTTGAATGGCCTCATATTCTATTGCATAATTATATTCTGCCCCATCATCTTCCATGACTACTTCAGTCGACTCCTTCCTACTTAAAAACTTCATTGTTCATTTAGATATAGAAAAATGTCAACCACTTACATGTTAAATTATAGAATTTCCCATTCCTATGCCTCAGACTCCAAGTAAAATTGACACCCTACGATCATGTACTATGTTTATTCTGTGGCTTCTCAATCCCCTGATATGCCTGTGTAAATGCCTGAGATACATATGCACAGATGGAAAGCACCCACACCTATAATCTCAACTCAAACACTTGCAGGAGCCAAGCACTATGTATAACCAAGTGTCAGGGGCAACTGTGGTAGGCAGTGGAGGGGGCTTCTGTAGCTGAAGCACCCCTGCCTCTTCTGAGGGGATGTCCCTACCACTTAGTTCTTGCTGATTGTTGCTCTGTGGAAACTTGGGCTGCATATTGCCAACCATTCCAAATTGTTAAGAAAAACCTGAAATGTATGTTTTATCAAAACATTTTTATATACAGCAGGCCAACTGGGGCACCATGTTCAAAATCTGTTACTTCTGACCGAAACCATCTTGCAGTCCTTAGCACAGTACATTGACTGTTCACAAAACTGAACTCCTTAGCACAATATAGTGACTGTTCACAAAACTGATCCCAAATTATTGAGGCCACTTGGTCTCCTTATAATTCCTTCTCCTCCACCCCCACCACAAGTCTCTCTATGCAACCTCTGGACTTGAGAATTCTGACTCATCCTCCAAATCCCATCTCCATACTATATATTCCAAGTAAATGGGACCTTCTTGAGGTAGGCAGTACACAACCCACCCAGCTATACATGGTGGGTGAGCACAGCACCCCATACATTCTACGGCAGGACTCTGAATTTCACATGTCAATCGCCTCTACTAGAGTACAGGCTACTGGATGCCAGGTTTGAGGGAATGTGGTAGAAAAATGTGATTGACTACAGAAACTCTGTAGCCAATTTGTGAGATCCTACTGGGTCATAACACTTAATGGTTGTGATCTGAAAACGGGAGAGATTAAACTTTCCTCATTAGACTGTGAAGTTTGTTGTTGTTGCTAGGTGCCATCGAGTCGGTGTCCAACTCATCACGACCCTCGTGCAAGAGGCAAAACAGTATTGTTACTCTCTGCTATTCACAGGGTTTTCAATGGCAGATTGTTTTTTTAGGAGTAGGTTGCCAGGTCCTTCTCCCAGTGAGGATTATCAGAGGAAAATAAAGTAAGAAATATTAAGCCTTGTGCTGGAACAGAGTACACTTTCAGTAAGAGGTAGCTGCTTCTACTAGTTTATTCAACTGTGTATTCCCAGCATTTTGAATATGACTAGGAACCTAGTAGATACTCTGTGAATTTTTAATGAGTGAACACATATCTATTAATAAACAAAGTCTGCCTCTTAGATAAAAGCCAAACAAAAATTATTGTAGAAAGACTCTTTTTCCCCAAATGTGTGAAAGCCTGTAGACCTGGAAATTATTTTCCTATATCTTGCACATACTCAAAGAGGGTGAGAAAAGTGAAGGAAGAGAAAAAGACTAGAAAGTGAAAAGTAAACTTAAGTAAATAGAAAAAAGGCAAAAGAAACAGAGAACCATACAGGAGATGAAGACCAAATTGGAAAAAAAAATTAAAAAAACAAGCTTTTCATAATTCAAAAGAACACTCAGTTGCTCTACCATCTAAGCCTGGAGATGTTTTTTGCCTCCTTGGCTCCTTCTCTTTCTCCTAGCTTTCTTCCCTTTCTTTCCTGCCCACTTCTTAGCGGCAGTATCAACTCAGTCCTGAGAGAACCACACCAGCAGGACCTGCAGTTCTGAGACACGTGTTCTTCTTGTATGATCACTTGACACTTATGCATAGGCTTCTTGGCAATGGCCAATTCAATGGTTTACTTGCTTTGCTTTAGTTCCTTAGAAAAACAAGAAGGAAAGAAATACTTATCTCTCTCCTGAAAAGGCTAGAAGGGTAATCTACACTGGGGAATTTCCCTGCTCCAAAATGAAATTGGGTTAATTGAGAAGGGCATGGAGAAACACTAAAGCCCAATTAACAAAACCTAAATCTCCCAATTAACAAGATAATTGTCAAATGGCTTTGGAGCAGTGCTTAGAGCTTTAGAAAAGAAACCACTTGTCCCAGGCTTTTTCAAACAATGGCTTAAAACACTTCCCAAGGACTGAGGATATCCCTCAGTGACAGTGGATCCAGCAGGCTGGAGGCCCTGGATTCAACTCCCAGCACCACCTGGAAAGTAACGTAAAATCCTTTCCACCCTGAGCACCAGTTAAAAGGAGCGTAGAAATGGGGAAAGATTTCGGGAAGTGTGGACAGAGATTTGAGAAGTGTGGATAGGGTACAGGGGCGTTTGAGAGACCTTGACCCGCCACCTTGTCCAAAGGAACACAGAGTATTTATTGCCTGTTGAATTTACTCTAGTGATGTCATCCAGTATTAAAACCAGTACTTAGGAGCGGCCCTTCTACCTGGAGGTAGAACATTCTTGTCCCGGATATAGTCCCGGATTTAGTCCCGGATTTCTGCGCTCCTTAACTACACTCCATCCATCAGCCCGTATTATGCCCTTCCCTCTAGGCTCGCTACAGTTCAGGCAGCCCTTGCTACTGCTCCTTCTCTGATGATTTTGAAATCAAGATATAATCTTCGTGAAAGACCAAACAAGGAGGGCGAAGGAGGAGGAATACTTCCCAGGGCTTGACTTCCCAGTAGGAGGGGAAGTCCTGGCCCTGTGAGGCTCAGCCCTGGGACCTCCATGAGTTCCAGAGGTCCTGGGGAAAAGGCTCCCTGGGGCTGCGAGGAGCGACACGGTCCCCGGAGCACATCACCCCATTACAAAGCAGACACTGCTCGTCTGGAGCGCTCAGTCCTTGCCATCACAGAACAAACTGCCATCTGCCTCCCCAGGCGCCTGCACAGCCTGTACTCTCCAGGCTTCCAGAAGGCCGGCGGGGCGGGGGAGCCCAGCTGCTCTTGATCTGGGAAGAAGGCAGTCAGCAGGCCACGGCGACTCCACTGTGCTCAGCAGAGCGTCCAGTTGGCAGCAGGGACGCCTGGTTCTGTTCTCTAGGTACCTCCCGGACTCTGGGGACGCTTCCTGTAGGGCCTCACTTTCCACCACAGGGATTTACTTTTACTTGCACGATGTTGTTTGACTCTAGAGGCGCAGGTTTGTGGTTTTGAGTGCTGCTTTGCAGGGAGGCCGGGTGGCGCGGCTTCCCATCAGGGACTTTAGGATCTACTCCTTACAGGAAAGCAATTTCTCATGTGTAGAGTTAAAACACCACTACACGCAAGGGACGTTTGTCATCCTGGTACGTCCTGAATTTCTCCCACACGGAGTTGAGGGGTGACTGCATGTGAAACCACGTCTATTGCCATCGTCTTTCCTTTGAATGATTAGGAATGTTTGGGGGATATAAATGATGGTGTCTGCTATTTAGGCTGAAAGCCCGTAACCAAATGTCACCTCTCTGCTGTCAATTGTACATTATTTTTACTCTGCCATGTGGTCCTTGACATTCTGCAAAAAAGAAACTATGATTTCTTCTCTCACAGGAATGGGAGAATTGCTGATTATCCAAAATCATAGGAGGAAAAAAGAAGAAGAAGAAAACCAAAGAAAAGAAAAGTCGTAATACTTTTGCACTTAGGGTTATGTTCCAGTTTTTGGTTTTAATATCCTCTTCCCCAAAGTTTCATTCCTATAGGAGGACTGGGAATTATAAATAGTTGTTGGGTAATCATATATTTGCCATTAAAAATCCCAAGAATATGTCTTCATTAAATTTCCCCACAGTATAGAAAAAGCTCAAAGGCAAAATTCATCAAAATGCTGGTGGTTAATTTGCTTTAAAAATCATGGCTCCCCGCAAGATGACGGCTTGGCATGTTCTATAGATGCCTATCTGAACCTTTCACTCTGTCTTTTAGGGCAGGAATTTCCTGTAGATGAAAATAGCAGAGCCAAAAATCTGATTATGTTCCTTGACCATATTTGAATAGTGGCTTTTTCCCATAGTGGTTGTTGTTAGGTGCCGTGGAGTAGAGTCTGACTCATAGCGACCCTGCATACAACAGAATGAAACACTCCCCGATTCTGTGCCAGGTGCAGGATCCTTTTTATATTTAAGCCCATTGTTACAGACATTGTCAATCCATCTAGTTGAGAACCAGGGCTTTAGTCCTCATGTCACCTCTATATCAAAGACAGCTCGCAGCAAGCCATGGCTCAGCTGCTCAAGCGCTGTGCCTGGCATGACTATTGGAAAGTAATAGGAGAAGTGTCAGGGAAGACTGTAGGTAACAGAAGTGATAATGAGACAGAGTGTGATCCCAGCCCCTAGCAAGATTAAATGTGCAAGTGTCTTTCTTCTCTAATTAGACATTTATATCACTCACTTTCCAAACTTAAGAAACATCCCAGGACGGTACTGTGCCTGCCACTTTTTTTATTGACCTTTCACAGCTTTGCAAAGCAAAAATCCCTCTGCTGGAGCCGGGCAGTAGGTTTAGCATCTTTCCCCCAAATGCAGCACTAGTGGGCCAGTCCTTCAGCAAGGCCCACTGCTCAGATGCAGAGATTCTGGGAGAGAAAGATGGGTCGCTGTGTGTTTGCATCTTAAATCCAAAGATTGTACTCCATATGCTACAGGCAGCCTCAGATCACAAAAACATTTTTCTGTGGTTTCTGAGTGGAACAGTCTGTTTCTTCCTGCTGCCTTATAGACATAAAGAAGAAATGAAAACTCAAGCCTTTTGGTAGGTGATAGGCAAACGGTTAGTGTTTCCTGTCTTGTGACTGTAAACACTCGCTCTGCCTCCCTTTCCTCTCTCTCTGGCTTTTGTGAAACTGAGCATTTTGAAGGACATAATGATCTTTAAGAGTGTGTATATTTCCTTTCAACCTGTTTTCTTTTACTGTATCAAGTCCTCAATCTGTAGCTTCTTCTGGCCTTGAGCTTACTATATAGCCTAAGCTAGCCTCGAACTCACTATGTAACCCAGGCTAGCCTTAATTTTACCATGTATCCCAGGCTGTTTACCATCAGAGCCCCCACACATCTGTCAGTTTGCCACACTGTGGGGGTTTGCGTGTTGCGATGAGGCTGAGAGCTCTGCCACGGTAACCTTGGACATGAGCAAGGTTACCCATGGTGGACAGGTTTTCAGCTGAGCTTCCAGACTAAGACAGACTAGGGAGTAGGACCTGGCAAGCCACTCCCGAAACAACTAGCCATTGAAAACCCTATGGATAGCAGAGAAACACTGTCAGATATAGTGCCAGAAAATGAGGCCCCCAGGTTGGAAGACACTCAAAAGACTACTGGGAAAAGTTGCCTCCTCCAAGTAGAGTCTGCTGTGATGACAGAAATGTAGTGAAGCCCCATGGTGCTCAACTTGCTGATGTGGCACAACTCAAAATGAGGAGAAACAACTGTAAATATCCATTGATAATTGGAACATGGAATGTGTATAGTATGAATCTAGGAAAATTAGAAATCATTAAAAGAGAAATGGAGCGCATAAACATTGACATTCTAGGCATCAGTTAGCTAAAATGGACTGGCATAGGCCATTTTGAGTCAGATAATCATATGGTCTACTATGCTGGGAATGATAAACTAAAGAGAAATGGGGTTGCATTCATCATCAAAAAAGACATTTCAAGATCTGTCATGAAATACAATGTTGTCAGTGATAGGATAATATCCATACACCTAAAGGAAGGCCAGTTAATATGACTATTATTCAAATTTATGCACCCACCACTAAGGCACCAAATGAAGAAAGGGAAGACTTCTATCAGCTTCTGCAATCTGAAATAGATCAAACATGCAATCAAGACATACTGATAATCACTGGTGACTGGAACGCAAAGGTTGGAAACAAAGAAGAAGGCTCAGTAGTTGGAAAATATGGTCTTGGTGACAGAAACGAAGCTGGAGATCTCATGATAGAATTTTGTCAGACCAATGACCTTTTCATTGCAAATACATTTTTTCAACATCATAAATGGAGACTATACACATGGACTTCACCAGATGGAACACACAGGAATCAAATTGACTACATATGTGGAAAGAGACGATGGAAAAGCTCTGTATAAAATGTCAAAACAAGACCAGGTGCTGACTGTGGATCAGACCATCAACTTCTCATATGCAAGTTCAAACTGAAGCTGAAGAAAATTAGAACAACTATATGAGAGCCACAGTATGACCTTGAGTATATCCCACCTGAGTTCAGACACCACCTCAAAAATAGGTTTAATGCATTAGACACAAATGATAGGAGACCAGAAGATTTGTGGCATGACATAAAAGATATCATTCAAGAAAGAAGCAAAAAGTTCTTAAAAAGACAAGAAAAAAAGAAAAGACCAAATTACATGTCAAAAGAGACACTGGACCTTGCCCTTGAATATCGAGCAGCTAAAGCAAAAGGAAGACATGAGGAAGTTAAAGAACTAAACAGAAGATTTCAGAAGGCAGCTTGAAAAGACAAAAGCAAATATTATAATAACATATGCAAGGAGCTGAAGGCAGAAAACCAAAAGGGAAGAACACGCTCTGTGTTTCTCAAGCTTAAGGAAGTGAAGAAAAAATTCAAGCCTCGAGTGGCAGTAGTGAAAGATTCCACAGGGAAAATATTAAATGATGCAGGAAACATCAAAAGAAGATGGGAAGAATACACAGAGTCATTATACAAGAAAGAATTCGTAGATGACCAACCATTCCAAGAGGTTGCATATGAAGAGGAACCAATGGTGTTGAAGGATGAAGTGGAAGCTCATTGAAAGAACTGGTGAAACACAAGGCTCCAGGAATTGATGGGATACCAATAGACATGTTTCAACAAACAGATGCAGCACTGGAGGTGTTAACATGTTTATGCCAACAGATTTGGAAAACAGCTACTTGGTGAACTGACTGGAAGAGATCCATATTTGTGCCTATTCCCAAAAAAGGGGATCCAACTGAATGTGCAAACTATTGGACAATATCATTAATATCACACACCAGCAAAATTCTACTAAAGATCATTCAGAAGCGACTGCAGCAGTATATAGACAGGGAATTACCAGAAAATCCAGCGGGATTCAGAAGAGGGTGGGGAACCAGGGACATCATTGCTGATGTCAGGTGGATATTAGCTGAAAGCAGAGAATATCAGAAAGATGTCTATCTATGTTTTATTGACTATGCAAAAGCATTTGATTGTGTGGATCATAACAAATTATGGATAACGCTTCAGAAAATGGGAATACCAGAACACCTAATTGTGCTCATGAGAAATCTGTACATGAACCAGGAGGCAGTTGTTCGAATAGAACAAGGAAACACTGCCTGGTTTAAAGTTGAGAAATGTGTGCATCAGGGCTGTATACTTTCACCCTATCCCTTCAATTTATACGCTGAGCAAATAATCCAAGAAGCTGGACTTTATGAGGAAGAATGTGGCATCAAGATTGGAGGAAGACTCATTAACAACCTGCATTATGCAGATGACACCACTCTGCTTGCTGAAAGTGAAGAGGATTTAAAACATTTACTGATGAAGATCAAAGATCATAGCCTTCAATATGGGTTATGACTAAACATCAACAAAACAAAAATCCTTACGACTGGGTCAGCAAGCAACTTCACAATAAATGGAGAAAAGATTGAGGTTGTCCAAGATTTTGCTTTGCTTGGCTCTATAATCAACACCCATGGAAGCAGCAGTCAAGAAATCAAAAGATGCATTGCTCTAGGAAAAGCTGTGGCAAAAGATCTCTTTAGAGTATTGAAAAGCAAAGATGTCACAGTGAAGACGAAGGTGCGTCTGACTCATGCCATGGTATTTTCAGTGGCATCATATGGTTGTGAAAGCTGGACACTGAACAAGAGAGACAGAAAAAGAATTGATGCTTTTGAATTGTGGTGCTGGAGATGCCTATTGAATATACCATGGACTGCCAAAAGAACCAACAAATCTGTCCTAGAAGAAGCACAACCAGAATGCTCCTTGGAAGCAAGAATGGCCAGACTGCGTCTTACATATTTCGGACATGTAGTCAGGAGAGATCAATCCCTGGAGAAGGACATCATGTTTGGGAGAGTGGCAAGTCAACACAAAAGAGGAAAACCCTCCACCAGATGGATTGACACAGTGTCTGCAACAATGGGCTTAAACATAAATAAGATCGTTTACCTGGCACAGAATCGGCAAGTGTTTCGATCTGCTGTACATAGGGTCGCTATGAGTCGGACTCGACTCGATGGCACCTAACAACAACAACAACAATCCCAGGCTGGCCTTGAACTCAGGATCCTCTTGCCTCTGCCTCCAGTGTGTTGGGATTACAGGTATACACCACAACCCTTGGCTCAACCTATTTGAAATCCTTGCTCTCCAAAAGATTCCAGTTGCTGTAATTGGATATTACAATGGAGAATTGACGCAATATTGCTGATGGGACACAGAGCAGACATCTTAGCTCTCAGGATGGGTCTACTACTTACTAGTTCTTTGGCTTCAAATAAACCACTTTACATGTGTGGGCTTTGGTTTCTTACTATCCAAAATGAGATAGGAAAAGGAAAGCACAGGCCATTCTAGCCAGCACACATGCTGGCTAGAAGTTTTAGAGAATAAACTAGAATCTTTTCTCAGTTAAGCCAGATAATTCAGATGTGGCAACTTTCATCTGTGAGTTTGGACCAGTTTTCTAAAAGATTAAAATCTATATGTGGGATACACACATGCTATATACATTTAGCCTGCAGCCATACCACTGAGTGCCCTAATCAGGTTGAGTGCCCTAATCTAAAAATATGAAATCTGAAATGCTGCAAAATCTAAAGCTTTTTCACTACCACCATGATGCCACAAGTGGAAAATTTCACATCTGTCCTCACATGATGAGTTGCAGACAAAACATAGGTACACTAAAAATATAGTATACACTTACCCTCAGGCTGTGTGTATAAAGTATACAGAAAACACAAATGAATTTCATCTTGAGATCTTGGGTCCCCTCCCAAAGTTATTCCAAGTAGTAGTACTAGTAGTAGTAGTAGTAGTAGTAGTAGTAGTAGTAATAGTAGTAGCAGTAGTAGTAGTAGTAGTTAGGTGCCATGAAGTCAGGTCCAACTCATGGTGAGCCTATGGACAACAGAAGGAAACACTTCCCAATTCTGTGCCAGGCACACAATCTCTTCCATGTTTAAGCCCCATTGTTGCAGACACTGTGTCCATCTAGTTGAGGGTTTTCCTTTCTTCATTGACTTACCACTCTCCCCAATAGGATGTCCTTCTCCAAGGATTGGTCCCCCCTGACACATCTAGTCATGACAGGTGCAATCTAGCTCTCCTTGCTTCCAAGCAGCAATCTGGTATATCTGTGGTATATTCAACATTCATCTCCAAAACTATAAGTCAAGAGCATCAGTTCTTCTCCTGTCTCCCTTATTCAACATCCAGCTTTCACAAGCATATGGTGCAACTGAAAATACCAAGGCATGAGTCAGGTGCACCTTGATCTTCCATATGCCATCTTTACTTTACAACACTTTAAAGAGGTCTTTTGCAACAGCTTTTTCCAATTCAATGCATCTTTTGATTTCTTGACTATTGCTTCCATGGGTGTTGATTATAGAATCAAGTAAGGCAAAATCTTGGACAACCTCAATCTTTTCTCCATTTATCATGAGTTTGCTTACTAACTCAGTTATGAAGATTTTTGTTCTGTTGATGTTGAGAAACAATCCATACTGAAGGCGTGTTCTTTGATCTTCATCAGTAAATGTTTCAAATCCTCTTCAGTTTCATCAAATAAAGTTCTGTCATCTGCATAATGCAGGTTGTTAATGAGTCTTCCTCCAGTCCTGATGTCACATTCTTCTTCATAAAATCCAGCTTCTCAGATTATTTGCTCAGCATAGATATTGAAGAGGTATGGTGAAAGGATGCAGCCCTGACACACCCATTTTTTTACTTTAAACCAGGCACTGTTTTCTTGTTCTATTTGAACAAATGCCTCCTAGTTCATGTACAGATTCCTCATGAGTACAATTAAGTGCTCTGATATTCCCATTCTTCATAATGTTAACCATAATTTATTGTGATCCACACAGGCAAATGTCTTTGCACAGTCAAAACATAGAGGGATATGTTTCTGATATTCTTTGCTTTCAGCTATCATCCATCTGATCTAAAAAATAATGTCCCTGGTTCCATGCCCTCTTCTGAACCCAGCTTGATTTTCAGCAGTTCCTTGTTAATATATTGCTGCAGTTGCTTTTGAATGATCTTTAGCAAAATTTTACTTGTATGAAATGTTAATAATATTGTTTGATAATTTCCACATTTAGTTGGATCTCCTTTCTTGGGAATAGGCACAAATATGGATCTCTTCCAGTCAATTGGTCACGTAGATGTTTTCCAAATCTCTTGGCATAAACAAGTGAGCACCTCCAGTGCTGCATCTGTTTGTTGAAACATTTCGATTGGTATTCCACCAATTCCTGGAGGCTGGCATTTCACCAGTTCCTTCAAGGCAGCTTCCACTTCATCCTTCACTACCATTGGTTCCTGATCACATGCAATCTCTTGAAATGGTTGGCCATCCACCAATCTTTTTGGTATAATGACTCTGTGTATTCCCTTCATCTTCTTTTGATGTTTCTTGCATTAATATTTTCCCAGAAGAATACTTCACTATTGTCACATGAGGCTTGAATTTTTTTCTTCAATTCCTTAAGTTTGAGAAAAACAGAGTATGCTCTTCCCTTTTGGCGTTCTACCTCCAGCTCTTTGCACATGTCATTATAATACTTGATTTTGTCTTCTCAAGGTACCCTTTGAAATTCTCTGTTTAATTCTTTAACTTCATCATGTCTTCCTTTCACTTTAGCTGCTCAATTTTCAAGGACAAGTGTCAGAATCTCTTTTGACATGTAGTTTGGTCTTTCCTTTTTTTCTGTCTTTCTAATGACATTTTGCTGTCCTCATGAAAGATGTTTTTCATGTCATGCCACAACTCATCTGGTCTTCAGTCATTAGCATCTAACACATCAAATCTGTTCTTGAGATGATCTCTGAATTCAGATGGGATATACTCAAGGCCAAACATTGGCTTTTACACACTTGTTCTACTTTTCTTCAGTTTCATTTAAACCTGCATATGAGCAGTTGATGGTCAGACTCACAATCAACACCTGGCCTTATTCTGACTTTTGATTGTGAGGCATGCACAATAGCATTAAGTCTCAAACATTTCTGCTCCCAAGAAGTTCAGATAAGGGATACTCATTCTATATTGGCACAAATTCTTCTTACCCTCCAGCCATTTATATGAATTTTTATGAAATTAAAACATTTTTATGAAATTAAGAATAATTATTAAACAAAGGCATAGAGGTGTTAGATTTTAAAAACCTAGAGCAACTTGAAAAGACCTCTGAGGATCTAGAATTGATCACCATAAGTGATGTCCTTCTTTAAAAAACAAAAAGGATGTACTGCCTAAACCAGGCATCCCTCATTTGTGCTTTCCCCACAAAATTTCTCCATCTATATAAATGGCAACTCTATCCCTCTATGGGCTGGGATTTAGCGCAGTGGGTAGAGTGCTGCTCTGCAGTCTCTAAGGCCCCGAGTTCAATTCCCAGCACCGCAAAAATTGGAGAAGGGCCTGGCAATCCACTCCCAGGGCAATCCCGAAGCACTCAGCCATTGAAAACCCTATGAGGGTCGCTATGAGTCGGATACCGACTTGATGGCACCTAACAACAACAACAACTATCCCTCTAATTGCTCATGCCAAAAATTGGTAATCATCTTAGATTTTGTCCCTCTGTCTCCACATTGCAACCATCAGCAGGTTTGTGTGCTTTACTCAGACTCACAGTGCCCCTGCCTGGGTTGCCTAAATATTTCCCTATTTGCACCACCACCAGCCCCCAAATGACCACTCTCAAGACAATGACCAGAGTGTGACTATCAGGACGCCAAAGGTTTTCTTCTCATCCCATGTTAAACCCAAGCCAATAGAGGCCACTTGCTATAATGTGATACCCACCTCTTGACCTCTCCCGCTTTCCCCATGTTCCCTGATGCAAGGATCCCGGGCTCTTTGCCATTACTCCAACACTCCAGCCACATACTCAACTCAGTGTCAATGCTCAGATATTCTTCCATGGGTTGCCTACTTACTCTCTTCAAGTTTCTCATCAAATGTGAATGAGAATCCACCTGATGCTCCATCCCACCCTTGACACTTCAAACCTCCTTATTCGCTCTTACCTTACTACATGGCTCTTATACCACATGATATGTACTTACTTGTTTATTTATTTATATTTCCTGATGTCTCCCCAGGCCTAGCTACCATAGAATATAAGCTCTCTGAGGGCAGGGGCTTTGTCTGTTTGGTTCTTTGGCAACCCTCCTACTAGAGAAATACCTTCTACATAGTAGGAGCTCAATAAACGTTGTGAAATGGACAAAAGCATTCAAGAAATTATTTTTCTCCCTTTATTAGTAAATGATGTTGGGTACAGAGTAATGCAGTACTGGCTTTTTCCATTATGCATCCTTTACATCACTTCTGGCAACACATTCATCAACCCACAAGGTTTATGGAGACTTAGGGCTAATATGTAGCAAAACTCCAATACATATTTGGGTTATATTCCCCTATTTTTTCAATGTACTCATGAAGTTGCACTGTTTACATTGAGATTGTTCTCTCCCCATTCGTGCCTCCACATTGGCCATCCTCCCCATCCCACCTTCCACATTCTTTGCTTCTCTCTGCTAATTCCCTCCCTCTTTCTTTCTACTCTTCATATTGTCACTTATTCATTAAGTTTAATTGTGCATTTTTATATATGAATTTATGTATAGGATTTTCTCTTCCTTTAAGTATGATTCAGCTCTTACATATGAGTGAGAACATATGGTATTTCTCTTTTTCAGCTTGTGTTCATTCACTTAAGATGATGTTCTCCAATTCCATCCATTTTGCTGCAAATGACATTATTTCATTTTTTTTATTGCCGATTAGTATTCCATTGTGTATATGTACCATAGTTTTTTAATCCATTCTTCTGTTGATGGGCACCTTCATTGGTTCCATATCCTTGCTATTGTGAAAAGTGATACATTGAATATGGAGATGCAGGTGTCTTTGTGGTATGATGATTTGTCTCCCTTTGAGTATATTCCCAGTAGTGGTATAACTGGGTCATATGGCAGTTCTACTTTTAGTTTTCTGAGGTATCTCCATATTGACTTCCAAAGTGGTTGAACCAATTTACAGTCCCACCAACAGTGTAAAAGGGTCTATTTTCTCCACAACCTTGTCAACACTTGTTACTGTTTTTTGGATCTTGGCCATTCTTACTGGAGTTAGGTGGAATCTCAGAGTTGTTTTGATTTGCATTTCCCTAATGGCTAGGGATATTGAGCATTTTTTCATGTGCTTCATGGCCTTATGAACTTCTTCATTTGATAACTATCTCTTCAGTTCCTTTGCCCACTTGTGTATTGGATTATTTGTTGTCTTGGGATTTGCTATCTTGAGTTCTTTGTAAATTCTAGAAATTAATCCTCTTTCAGATGTGTAGGATGTGAGGATTTTCTCCCATTCAGTGGGCTCTTCCTTAACTCTGTTGATTGTTTCCTTTGCTGTACAGAAGGTTTTTAATTTCATGTGATCCCATTTATGTATTCTTGGTACAATTTCCTGAGCAATTCAAGTCTTATTAAGGAAATGCTTTCCTATGCCTATATATTGCAGTGTGTTGCCTATCTTTTCTTCTAGTAATTTTAAGGTTTCTGGTTTTATGTTGAGATCTTTTATCCATTTTAATTAACTCTTATACAGGTTGAGAGGTGTAGGTCTGTTTGCATTTTTCTGAAGATGAAAATCCAAGTTTCCCAGCACATTTGTTGAAGAGGCTATCTTTTCTCCAACTTGTGTGATTAGCTCCTTTGTCAAAGATCAGGTAGCTATAGATGCATTGGTGTTCTCTGGATCCTCGATTCTGCTCCACTGGTCTTCAGGCCTATTTTTGTGCCAGTACCAAACTGTTTTTGCTAATATAGCTTGTAGTATAGTTTAAAGTCAGGGATTGTGATCCCACCTGCACTAATTTTGCAGCTTAAGAATGTTTTGGCTATACATGATCTTTTGTGTTTCCATATGAATTTTTGGATGATTTTTTCTATTTCTGCAAAGTCTGTCATTGGAATTTTAATGGGGACTGCATTAAATCTGTAAATTGATTTTGGTAGTGTCATCATTTTTACAATATTGATTCTCCCAATCCATGAGAAAGGGAGGTCCTCCCACCTTCTAGTATCCTTTGCAAATTCTTTTCTTCAAAACAGTATTAATGAACATTCTTTCTGTATGTCTAGTGGCTGGAATTGATACATAATAAAGGGGGCCAATGTGTGCTTGATCAATGAAGTTTAAAATTTATGGAGAAGATGACCTACTGAATGGTTTATTTATTTGTATAATTTATTCACATTTGATAATCTCAGGTAGTACTAAAGGATAATAAAATAAAAGGAGTGCTCTGGAGAGCAAAGCAGGAGTTGGTTTGGTTCCTCCCATCTAAGGCTACATGGTGTGAAACTGCAAACTTATTTCAAAGACTTTCACTTAAAAAAGAGAGAGTCAAAGGGAGACCCTGCTGGAAAAGGACCGAGGAGGGAAGTGTTCTCCTGGGTTCAGCTACCCAGGCACACAGAGGTTCCTGCAGCCAAGGTTCAATGGGACCCAGCTATTACACTGACAACTGACCTTGGCATCATGTGGTGCTGGTTTTGCAGCATAGCTGCATTCTTTCAGAATGCAAGAGCTGTGGGGTCATGGAGGCTGCTATCAAGGTTCCAGAGAATAACCTATGAGGTAGACAGTGTATACCAGAGTCAGAGCCCCTGTGGAGATCCCCTGAAAGGTTGGTGTATGAAGTTTTGAGAGTAGAGCCTGCTATAATGGCGATCCCAGGATGTCGGATGTGCTAGCAATGTGAAACATCTGCTGAGGGAAGCTATTGATAATGAGTGGAGCCAGTCAAAGTGGGCCATGTGTGCTGCAAATGAGGTGGGACTGCCCAAACCTACTGTAGCACAGGTGATGCCACTGCATGTGCCAGATGCCAGACACAGAGTAACAAGAGTTTGTGTGATATGTTGGATTTGGGGTTTTCTTTGAGCTGATCTTACCTTGCTGTGCCCACATTCCTCCATTTTGGAATGGGAATGCTTACTCTGTACCATTGTATGTTGAAAGTATGCACTTGCCTTTTATTTTGCAGAGGTTCACAGCTAAGAGATTGCCTTGAGTCTCAGTGGAGGCTTTGGACTCAGGCTTCTGAACAGTGTTGGCACTGTTAAGACTTTGGAGATGCTTGAAGTTGGACTAAATCCATTTTGAGATGACCATAAGCCTTTGGGGGCCAGGAACAGAATGTTATGGTTTGAATATAAAATGGCTCCCAATGTTCATGTTTGAACACTAGATCTCCAGCTGGTGAGCCCTTTTTTGAGAGGCTATGGAACTTTGCAAGGTGAGACTTAGATGGTAGAAGTAGGTCACAACAGGGAGGCCTTTGGAGGTTTAACCTGGACCCCCAGATCTAGTAAGCTCTCTCTGCTCCCTTCTGCCATGATATGAGATCCTCCACCACAGGCCCTGCCACCAGCTGCTCTGCCATGCCTCCCTGCCATTATGGGATCCTCTGGACTGTGAGCCAAAATAAATCTTTATTCCCATAAAAAATAAAATTGACTAATTAATTGGCAGAAGATATTTCAAGATAGCATAGCATTCAGACTTTGGCATATATATTGCTGGCTGCTTTTAGTGACGTTTAAAGTGGGAATTGAGAGCCAAAGGCAGAGCAGTAAGACTTGAAACTCTTGCAATTCAGAAAATACTGTATAATGTGGAAGCTAAAGAAGGCATGGTTTCTGAAGACATTGGCACCATAAAAAAAGAAGTCAAGTCATTTGAATTGGGACAATAGAAAATATGTCTCAGGAAGTGGCCAGACCCCCACCCATCACAAGTTCAAGGGCATGAAAAGTAAACACATTTGAAAGATGCCTTGTGGGTGCCCTGCTAGCACAGGGCCACTTAACAACCTGTTTCCCTATGATTCATTTCACTATGCTTACCCACCCAGGCACTCAGAAGCCACTGTAGCCATGGTCTAAGGGGTCCAGGCTACTGCTCAAGCTGGTGGTAGATATTAGCATCATCCATGGGATGTCAATTTTGCAAGCGTGCAGAAAATAAGAGTTTCAGGGTCATGGAAGCTATGACCCAAATTTCAAAGGAAGGCTGGGAGGCCAGGCAATGTGAAGCAGAGTCAAGATTCCTGCAGGCAGCCTCTGAGAGCGATGTGTAAAGCTGCAAGGGTGGAGCCTAAGCTGTAAAGGAGACCCCAGGATTGGAGATGCCAGCAATATGGAACATCTACTGAGGAAAGCCACAGGCAAAGAGGGAGCCAGTCCAAGAGAGGTCATGTGGACTGTAACCAGCAAGGCTGCACATGCTGGGCTACCCAAAGCCTTTTGGGAGCTCACATCATGGCACCATGTGCTGTATCATTGACCAAGCCATCAATACATGAGTCGCTGGGGGACATTTCATATCCAAATCATAACATCAACTGATTATAAATGTTAAATTACATTTACAAAACATCTTCACAGCAATGTCTAGGCTAGTGTTGGCCCAAACTGCTGGGTGTGGTAGCCTCGCCAAGGTGACCCATAAAATTATCCATCACAGCTAGCAGATTGGTACTTCACTGGAAGGATACAGTCTCAGGGAAATAAGAATGAGGAGGAGAAGGGGAACTACGGAGGGAATCACATACAAGGGGATGTGTCACCAAGCTACCACACCTTTGCAACAAATGCAGCCTACAGCTCGGTATCTGACATCTTGGGACTGCATCTTGGAACAGTCCACAGAAGCAAAGAAAGCAGAGCCATTAGTCTCCTGGTGCCCTCCCAGCCTCTCCACAGAGGATTAGCTTCTGGTGCCACTGGAATAGCCTGAGCCTGTAGTGGACCTGTGGTACAGTGCCCAGCTCCTCCATCAACACTCTCGAGCCAGCAGCTGGGAGTGTGGTGGTCTGACAGCTCTCAGCTGGGGCCATGTAGGAGCCTCAACTGTAGGGAAAGCCCCCTCACCCAAGGTCGCCTCCTCCCAACAGCAGCCCCCATTCAGTGAGTGGTTGATCAAGGGAAATAAGGTTGAGACCACTCTGAAGGGCCATTGGAACATCAGACTGCCTGATGCAATTGACTGAGACCTTCATTGTAAAGGCATCACATTCATCTCCTCCTTCTGTCCCATCTGACTTCCCTAGATGAAAGCAGCCTGGTCCTCAATCTTAGAGGTGCACAAAAATGATTTAAAATAAATTAAAGGAGAAAATGTGAAGGTCTATTGTGTCCCTCTTCCCTATCACTGTTATCAAAAGTGAACAAATACTTCATGCCATTCTGTTTTAAATTCAAAATCACTTTAGTCAAGACAAAGAAAACCACTTGTAATACCCACCCAAAAAATAACTACTCATGAATATGCATGACCAGTGGAAAAGTTAAACTTCCAAATATTTAGATGAAAAAGCAATAATAATAATTTGCTTCAAAAAATTCCTAATGCTCCAGAGCTTTCTTCTCAGACTCTTCTAACTTGCCCAGAGGGGAAGGGGCCTAATTGTTGTTGTTGTTGGGTGCCATTGAGTGGGATCCAACTTAATGCCATAAATAAATTTCTCATCTGCACTGAAAAAGAATCCAGGGAGAGTCTTTTGCTTCTTCTATTTTTCAAATTCTTGACACACTCTCTGAATACAGGACAATAATTCTGAGTTTTTCATGTTCTGCTACCTCATTATCCTTTATACAAAGCCAACCACAAGCACTTGCTTTTCAAGGAAATCCTCATATTATTTGCCTTCTCAGGGCAATTTTCTGCTTGTCCAATATCTGAGGTAAGAGATATCTGATACACTATCTGGTCTACACAGCAAACAGGAGAAATCACATCCAACCAATCATTCATTACAAAAGATCCACTCACTTTGGGACCTAGCTGATCTGTTTTCATTGTTGGCACTGTTCAAATAAGCTACTATACAATTATCTATTTTTCCTTTGTTTTTCTTTAGGTGGCATTAATCAGAGTAAGAGACCCACAGCGTGATGCTAACACCTCCTTTCTCTCTGCAGGATCATACACAGAGTTGGTGAAGTTCAAGATTTGCTTCTGTCCACCGTCCACCACTCGTTAAAAGGAATGGAGACAAGTGGCATGCTACCAAAAGAGGAAATAATTATGCGAAACCTTTGAAAATGTTCCCCTACAAAGAACCAATGAATGAACTAGACACATTTCATCGAATAAGGAGTGAGTCAAAGTTGTCCTTAAATTTTTGGAAGAGTGTACTAATATAGTTAAGAGGGCAGGTAAGTTTTTTGCAACATTATGTCCTTTTGGGGTTTTGATGGCAAGAAGTAGAAACCAACTGGTTAAGATAAAAAGAGGCGGAAGGAGAGAAGAAAGAGAAAAAACTGAGATGGAACCAGAAGAAAAACCATAACTTATCAGAAGGATGTAAGGGGTTCAAAGAATGAGAAGAAACTTAATATTAGGTTCAAAAGCAACAGGGAACAGGGCACACCCAGGAACTGTTGTGGTGGTAGTAAGCAAGATAGCATAGCTCCTACATTTTTCCATCCTTGTTTCAACTTCTTGAGACTCAGCTTCCCTTGGGTCTTCCCTGAGTCACATGCCCAGCCCCGGGCTGCTTAGATTGCGGAGAGGCTTGGCCGGCAGTCCCAAACACTGCTTGTAACTGGAAACAAGTTCATTTCCAAAGGGAAAAGTAAGTGCAGTTATCAAAGGAAGAGAGAAGGAATTTCAAGCAGCCTAAGTCAGAACTACTCCAAGGTAACCCTCAGACCACCACCAGCAACAACTCCTAGACACTTGTTAGAAATCCAGATTTTCTGGCAGGACCTCAACCTTACCGAATCAGAATGTCTCCCGTGGGCTCCAAGATTGTATTGTGACAAGTTCTGAAGCCTGATGAAGTTTGAAATGCAATGAACCAAATGGTCAGATGCTCACTCCAGACTCTACAGGATAAGCTGAACAAAAATAGGGTGAAAATTAAAAGAACAGATTTTAGACTGAAATAAGGAAAGCAATGTCTAAGTGTCATAACAGGTGCAGTCACAGGCAGCTCAGGAAAGTAGGATGCCTGCCACCAGAGGATGGATTCCAGAAGGACCCATGTGGAATGTTGTAGAGGAGATTCAGCATCAAAGGCCTGTTAAAGTCCCTTCCAATCAGGAGGCTCTCAACTATGATTCATTTTATGTATTTGCTGGTCTCATTATAAAATATACTCCTTCCACGGATACTTTATTTTCTCTTGTTATTGTCCTTACATAGAGAAACTCTGTTCACCTCTAAAAGACTACGGAAGAGCTCAGGTACCTTTACCCTGGTGGCAGAAGGGGATTGTTCTACACTGATGTTTACAGCTGCTTTGGGCATGGAAGAAGTAGGACCTCCCTGTGAGAGGTTAAGCATTGGTTGATCAAGAATCCGGGACTTCAGGACTTCTCCAAATGGGGACAGGGCATATCAACTGCTCAGCCTAATAAAAGTTCTCTTGTGTGGTCCAGAACCCCTGTCACTCATCAGATTCATGAAGGTTGTTCTACTTGTGAGTTGGACAATGGAAACAAAAGTAAAACAAAATAACAAATATTTGTTGGACAGATAAATAAAACGAGGAAGAAAAAACTTATGCTCACATATGGTCATATGATCACATGCAGACATATGATCATACTCAGGCATCAATGCAAATTCTTTTTCAAATTGAATTAGCATTTCTCCCAATCAAAAATTGTTCTGGAGAATTTAGAAAGGCAATAGGCATTTCTCTTTATCCCTTTATGCTTGGCTATGAGGAGGATATGTAGAATATTTCCCACTACTCAGGAAGTATGCTTTCATAAAAATAGCATGTTTCTTGAAAATAGACTCCAAATCACCTGATGAGAGTCATTTTTTATAAAAAGCAAAACCAATCCTGATGTTTCCATCCTCTCTAAGTGATTGGCATGGCTTCCAAGCACCAAAATGATTTGTTTCCACTGAGAGCCAATGACACAGAAAAGCAATAAAATGCCACTGATATAACAGCTGTACAACTCTTGGCTTTTATGGAAGACCATTTTTAGCTCATAAAGTCATTTTATTTTCATTTAGACCCATAAATGTGCACGTGGACTGTTAGGGGTGGCTGTGAATCTCCCAACTCTGTGCATAAATGTTCTGAATGGAGAACCACAGAGAACAGTGATGGATGGTACTTAAAAGGCCTTTGCTGAAGCCCATCTGCTTTCAGCTGTTTTATTCCTGACAGATGAATTATATTGCAAACTCCTAAGTGGCTAAATTTATTTCTCTTCTGCCAAAACCAAGTCCTGAATCTTGACATGTTCAAAATCTTCATGGTAAGCATACAATCATTCAATATGATAAGGAATAGGTCTTAAAAATATGGTGGAAGATTAGGATGGAAAAGAACCTTAATGGTAAAAAGAAAAATAATTTGATTGAGATAAATCACTTCAGTTGATGGGGTTTGTTTTCTTCTGAAAGGGGTTAATCTATGCATCTTCTTTTTATTTGTTTTCTTGTTTTGTTTGTTTTGGCTATTTTGTTGTTGATTCACTTCCATTCCCATAGAAAAGAGGTGGCTATTTTTTAAGGTGGTAACAAATGGTTTTATATATTCACCACTTGGGAAAGGAAATAAGGTAATTAATTCAGTCAAAGCAATATCTAGTGATCCCTGCCATTCTCCTCACTGATTCCAGAATTATATCTCTAATGTCTAGTTTGATTAGGTCACTCCCACTGACATTTTTCAGCTATCCCCTGAGAAAATTCAAGTGAAATAGACTAATATTCAAGGATTTGCTTTGCCATCTGGCCTCATACAACTTCCTTGCTTAATCCCCTTCTTTCTACATACAATGTACACCCCAGTCTCAGTGGATCATTCTCAGTTTTCCAAACACATACATTACCTCTATACCATGCCCTGGTTTACAGCACACACCTTCCCAGGACAGTACTTATCCCTTCAGGAAATTGTTCAGAGATCATCTCTTTAGTGAAGCCTGATTGACATTCTTTCCTGGTTCTCATACAGGACATCAAAATCAGGCATTTCTTCACAAATCCATCTCCCTTACCAAAGTATGAGCTAATATTACAAATTCAAAAGGGTCATCACTACAAATCCCACTGACATCAAAAAGATAATAAAAGAATATATGAACAACTGTATGCCTACTAATGCCCACAAATTTGGTAACTTGTATGAAATAGACCAATTTCTTAAAAAATACCATCTACCAAAACTCACACAAGAAGAATTAGGCTGTTTAAATGGGCCTATTAAAGAAATTAAATCAATAATTAATAACTTCCAGAGCAGAAAGCACCAGGCCTATATGAGTTCACTGGTGAATTCTACCCAATATTTCAGGAAGAAATTATACCAATTCTCTACAATCTCTTCCAGAAGAGGCAGAGGAAATCATTTCTAACCCATTCTTATGAGGCCAGAATTATTCTAATACAAAAGCCAGACAGAGGCATTATAAAACAAAGAAAAGAAAACTGCAGACCAATATGTCTCATGAACACAGATGCAAAAATCCTCAACAAGATATTAACAAATCAAATCCATCAATGGGTAGAAAAAAAGTATATGCCATAACTGTTATGGACTCAATGTTTGTGTCCCTAAAAATTCACATGCTGAAATTCTACACACACACTACTATTTGATGGTACTAAGACATAGGGACTTCGGGACATACTTAGGATTAAATAAGGCCATGAACCTGGGTAATTTTTTAAAGAAAAGAGCTTTATTTTGGCTCACTGTTCTAGGTCTAGGGGGCCACATCTGCAGATAGCTTCCTTGCTGACAGAGTACTGAGGTAGCACAGAGCATCACATGGCAAGAGAAAGGGAATATACATGTGTGCTGTCTAGTCTCTTTTTCCCTGTTCTTAGAAAGCTATTAGCAATTCACTCACAAGGGCTCCATCCTGATGACTTCATCTGTTAAAGTGATCATTTTATTAAGTTCATCTGCCTCCTCCCTGATCTCTGACTTCCATCAAGGCAAGCACTGTGTCTATAAATAGTTGGCCCTCAATAAAAATTTATTAAATAGAGGAGCAAATGAATGAACAGTTTAGACCAGTTCATCTTAGAAGCTGCTGGCCTCCCTCATGCTCAAGTCTGCCATGGTTTCCTTTGACTACTTTGTCAGTGCATGGCCCAATTGTCACTAGCAAGGATAGCAAGGTTGGTTTTATTTATAAAGTCTGATGTATATGCTATGGCGGTATATGCAAGAAAAAAGACCTAAGGTTTGTGGGGTTTCTACTTCAGATTCTTTAGTTTATCAGACATTCAGAGTCATGAGTTTAAAGTTAAGAGCAAAATCAGGAAATTTGCTGGTACGAGAAAAGACAGGTAGGGCAGAATACCGTTTATTCAAGGCAGGAAAGACCAATCTTGGTGAGAGCCTAGTAGCAACCATGGCAGTCCAGTCCCAGGAAGACTTGTCTGGCTGCATCTCAGGGCCCTGAAATCCAATCCTTTGTAGGCATAAGTACTATACGAGCTCAACATAGAGGGAGCAGAAAGTGTTCCTTCAAACAAGATGCCATTCACTAATCATGGTCTATAGCATTGCCAGTGAGACATAAAGATGACAAGACCCAACTTGATTTGCAGTAACTTGGGAGATTTTATTGTCCCTATAATGACAATGTCTGCAGCCACAGCACCCTAGCATCTGATCCCACCTGATCTCAGAAGCTAAGCAGGGTCCTCCTGGTTAGTTTTCTTATGGGAGACCACCTGGGAATACCAGATGCTGCAGGCTAGGGAGAAGGACCTGGCAACCCACTCCAGAAACAATACACCATTGAAAACCCTATGAATAGCAGAGAAGCACTGACAGTGCTGGGCATAGCATGGTGTTGGGGAGTGTTTCGTTCTATTGTACATAGGGTTGGACCTGACTCGACGGCACCCAACCACCACAATAACATAATGACAATAGGCATTTCAATGAACCAAATTTATTTTAAGGAACCATACTTTGACAAGTTACGCATCATTTTTACATTTTTACAACTTTTACTGTTATCAATATACTACATTCCTTTCCCATTTTAACCACTGCCTCATCACCTTAAGAACCTACATTCTGTGCCAACTGGAGAGCTATTATAGCAGAGAGGAGCATTCACAATTCAGATATATTCACCTTTTTGGAAGCTGTCAACCTGTGTAACATGTTAAGTTTCTCCTTTACTAACCACAGACAGCTTTAGAACTAGAAAAAAATTAGAACTCCAAAGAAAATTCTTTGCTAGTATGCAAATAAAATTGAAATAAATTTTAAAGTAATGAATATATCAGTTAATTCATGTTCTAGGTAAGATAAAGCAGCAATATAAAACAAGAGATACATATAAAAATCTAAGTACAAAAAACTCTCATGCTTTCTTAATTTTACTATAATAATAGCTTTGGGTTTATGCATTTCAATAATTTTAATTTACCAAAATCCACATATTTTGAATTTTAGTTTTTTATTATCATGGCTTCCTATAATTACTATTTAATTTTCTAATAGAGACAATTTCCTAAATTTATTTAATCTGATTCTGTCTTACTTTGCAAACAATTTTTTTTGTGTGTTGTACTGGGGAGTTTGCACATGCTAGGCAAGTGCTCTACGTCTGAACTGCACCCCTAATCCCTTTTTTACTTTTTATCTTGGGACAGAGTCTTGCCAAATTGCACAGGCTACTCTGGCCTCGAACTTATGATCCTCCTGCCTCAGCCTCCCAAGTCACTGGGATTATAGGTACAAAAATCCTTTTGCTGTGTTGTTGTTAATGCACTGAATCCACTTTTTTCTAGAATGCCCGATTGCATCCCTACTCCCACTCTTTCTCCCCCGAGGCCAATACCTCTCAATGTGCCTTAAATTTAGCAGTTGTGTATCTTTGTCTAGTTATAGCTATCTAAACTCCCCTAGGTGGATAATTCAGAAACTCCTTTTACTTTGATTTATCCCCAGTAAAGGCACCTAACATAACCATTATAAATTAAATAATATCCATATTCAAATAAGCATAGCCTGTGAGAATATTCTTGGGCACTGTTTATAGATCTAGAAAAAAATAGTAGGGGTTACATTTTCATTAATGCAACAGAAATGCACTGAAAAGAATGTTCGTGCAGACGCTGGGTGGGAGGCTGGAGAAGAGATCAGATCAGTTTGCAGCTGTCTTCCAGCCTTTGAGCAGCTTGATATGGGGACCACGCACTCCCTGCAGATAAATCTGGGTTTTGTGTTTTGTTTTAAGTTTAGGAAGTTCCTGACTTGGTGAAATAGATGGTGTCATATATTTTTCCTAATTTCTTTCTCTTTATTTAGAGCAGGTGGATGTGGGAGGGAAACTCCTAAGGGTGGTGGTGTATGTTGGAATGATGGGATGGGGACAAAGTGTAACTTGAAAAAGCATATGATACACCTTCTTGAGCAGAACTGCAGGGAGTGACTCATCACTTGAGGTGTCTTTTGTCTAAGGAGCAGTCTTTTTTATGTGCACAGGAGCAAAAATTGTGGAGAAATGTAGTTCTTGATGGTTAAGGTTACCTAACCAAGATGTTCACACAGGAAAGCAGGCTGCCCCCAAGCAAGCACTGCTTTTTCTGAGTGGTTGGCCCCGTAGGACCATCAAGCCAGGGCTTACTCAGGATACAACTCTACAGCATGCTTCAGTACAATCACATCACTTCTTGCATGATGACCAGCTCCACCCACTAGAGGCTTTTCTCCTCTTGCCCTGAGTTGTGAAGACCCAGTGCTCCTCTGTTGCACCCCTGAGTGCTCACGCTTCATTTCCTCCCTGCACCCGGCTCTTTTCCAAGACAGAACCACATATATCCACTCCACCTTCCTCCCCCACTCCTGAGCCATGTTTCACAAAATCTCTCATTCTTTCACGACTTCGTGAGATGATTAAACACCTACTGAAATGCCATCGACTGATATGGCTTAAAGTTTTATACGTGTTATAATTGTTTTGAGACCTATGCGTTCTATATGTTAATGAGCTGAAAATAGACTGATACTCTAACATAAAATTCCTTTGAAATATGATAGTTAACAATGAATAGTGCCTAGGCAGTAAGTTCTCAGGCACATGTATATTGACATGAGATGTAAAAACATAAGTTGGAATTATAGATGTAATATTTTTGAAAATAAAAAGGATACAGGGTACCGGAAAAGAATATAAGGAGGTTTCCTAAGCAAAAGAAACATGAATGATCACCTGCTGCAGAGCTAAACCACACATTTTAAAGCCCAAAGTGAGATCAACATTGACTTCCAGAATATTCATACCAACATAACCACCCCCCCCCCACCCCGTCAGCTCAGGAAGTCAGTATCTACCTACCTAAGAGTTCACAAAACAACACAGTATATATAAGCTATTGTATAAAAGCCTCTAGTCTTCTATCTTCCTAGCTGTATATCCTTGGGCAATACTCACCACCATTCTACCATAGATTCCTCTGTAAAATTAAAGTTGACAATAGCTACTGCAAATGTTTTCCATCATGACTAAGTACATTAGTAAAGGTAGAGTACTAAATACTCTAACACATAATAACTACTCAACAAATGTTAGCCATGATCATTGCCAACAGTGGAAATTACCTTTAATTATTGCACCTCTACATCTCTTTGATCTTTCCGATTTTATAGTTATCTGAATTTGCAGTTATAAGTATAAATGAATATTTTTCACATGGTGTTTTAGTTAGTTACTATTGTTATATTGGAAATTATTCATTTCCCTTTTCCATTTCCCCCATGTGGCTTTTTCTTACTGGTTTGTCGACATTGTCCAAGTTTGATATCTGGCTTTTAAGGTTTTGCAAATTATTTTTAAAAGTATAGTCTCAAAAAAAAAAAAAAGGAATCCAGATGTAAACCCTATATGAAGAGTATCTCAAGACATCAAGGTCTTTAGAGTAAATCTAAATATGAAGAAACTGAAGGCTAAGATCTTACAGTAATAAAACAAAATCTGAAAAATCTATATTTATATGCTGCACAAGATTTTTGTTAGAAAATGCTTTCAAACTCTTTTTATAGGGCTTCCTAAAACAAGGGCTTTAATGTATTTCACATATAGAGGGATAAAGGGGGAGAGGATAATCTCAATGTAAATGATGCAACTTCATGAGTATATGGGAAAAAGTAGGGGAATATAACACAAATATGCATGTGAATTTTGCTACATATTAATCAAAAGACTCCATAAACCTTGTAAGTTGATAAATGTATAACCAAAAGTGATGTAATAATTGCATAATGGAAAAAGGTCAATGCTGTATTACTCTGTATCCCACCAACATTTACCAATAAAGGGAGAAAAAAAGAAAATATTTCACAATTATGAAATGTTAGAAATAATAACATCACATTCCCCTTTCTTACCTGTTCGGTGCAGCTGAGACGTCTTCAATAAGACTCTGTTCCATGTGAAATGAACCAAGTTCAGCTACTTTCACAGGGTAAAAGAACCCAGAAATGTTGAGCACTCTGTAAATAACAGAGACAAGCCAACTGTGTTTATTTAGCAGGAGGCATTTCTTTTTCTTTCTTTTTATTTTTTAATTAAAAAAAGAACCTCAACTTACACAATATTGGAAAAGGCTTTATCTTAAATAATAAATTTTAATTAAATGGATATATCCACCTAAGCTATCTCAAATAAAGATTTGAAGCTTCTAGTTATATGTTCAAAATGCCCTAAAATATTTGTATAGTTTCTCAATAAAATGTAAAGTATTTTGACATCACTTACTGTATTAGTCTATTTTCAGTTGCTATAACAGAATACTTGAGGCTAGGTACTTTATAAAGAAAGGAGATTTATTTAGCTCACAGTTTGGGAGGATGAAGAGCACCAGCATTTGCTCTGTTCTAGTGAAAGCCCCCTTGGGCTGTGTAATAACATGGCAGATAGCTTAATGGAGAGACTGCATACAAAAAAGAGAGAGATCAATGGCAAGACAGAAAGGCAAAGAGGCTGGACACAGGGGAAAGGTACATAGTAGTTTTTATATCAACCATTATGGAATTTAGGGACAAGTACAGGAGACTAGCCATGACAGTAGGGTAAGAGAAGCTAGAAGGAGCTAGCTTCCTAGCCTAAACCGCTTCCTAGAGGAAGTAACCTCCAAGCTGAGTTCTAAGAACATGAAGAAATTAAGTGAGCAAAGGAAGGAGTAGATTCCAAGCATATGAAATGCAGTTGCAAAGATGTATAAAAGAAATACGCATGACTTTCTAAAACTTTGGGGGGATAGAATGGGCTATAGCATTTGTGGGTGGCAAGAAATAATCCCTTATGATAAAGGATTATATCAAGGGGCTCAGGAAAAATATCTAAGCTTTAGATGGTCATTGAAGGTACAGGATAGATATTGCCCAAAGAAAATATAAAAAGAGACTGCAGTCGAGGACAACACTAGAGGTGTGCAACTTTTAAGTAATGGGAATAGGAAAAGATACCCATGAAGAAGACTGAGAAGGAAGAGAGAGGGAAAGAAAGGAAAACTAGAAGAGTATGAGGTCACAAAATGAAAGGTAGGAGCGACTTTTTAGTAGGCATAGAGTTTCTGTTTGGAGTGATGGAAAATTTTGGAAATGGAGAGTGGTGATGGTTGACAATACTATGAGCCTAATTATTGCCACGGAAATGGCAATGTACATTTGGTTAAATGGCAAATTCATGCTGCATATATTTTTACCACCACAAAAAAAAAGAACAATAAAAGTGCTAGGAGATAGTGGCTCAAGAAAGAAAGTGTGGTCAAATGCTCTTTGTCCTTAAGAGTTCTAGTAAGACAAGGAATGGAAGTCTACCCTTGAATAAACCAATGAAGGTGTCACTCGTGGTGTCACTAAGTGTGTTATAGCAGACAAGAGGAATGGGTTGCAATGTAGGGCGCAGAGGGATAAAGAGAAGTGGGCTTGGCAAACTGACAAATCTTGAAAGAGCTTTGCCTGGAAAGAAAAGAGATAGAGAGGTGGCAGTTGAAAGGGACTCTACAGATGAAAGACTTGTTTTCTTTATAAGATGACAGCTACTGAGCATGGCAACACACTAATGAGCAAACACCAATAGAGAGAAACTGAAGGTAGTGGCAGGTAAGGTCTGAGAAGAAGAAATAAGGAGGGTAAGGAGGGAATAGATGTCTGGAGAAGGCAACATCTTGGGGAAGTCCAGTTAGTCATGGAGAGCAGAGATCCAAGCTAATCTGGGTGAAAGGGAAGGGGCCATCCCTCAGGAAGGGAGAATCAAACCTCTTAAAACCAGTCTGTCATGGTGCAGGGATCTTTGCTTTATTTGAATGAGCCAGCCAGGGAACCTCATGCCCTACACCCTGGCATATCTCTGTAACTTTCCTTTACTATGTTGTTGTTGTTAGGTGCTATTAATGAGTCGGTATCCGACTCATAGCAACCCTGTACAACAGGTGAAGCACTATTGTCAGGGCTTTTCTGCTGTTCATAGGGTTTTCAATGGCAGATTGACTTTTGGGAGTGGGTTGCCAGGTCCATCTCCCAATTCCTTTACTATAGTACATTCTTAAATAAAACTCTTATGTCTCTGACTTAGTGACTTAGTGGATTTAATCCACAACTGGTATCATAGGATCAAAATAGACCCCCAGCTGGGGGCTGGACATGGAACACTACAGCACTTACCTAAGCTCAGAGACATGTGTTGTGGGGTCATATGGACCCCAGAAGCAGGATACCAGTTAAGGGTTAAGCAGGAAGAATAGAAAACCATTCCTTCCTGAGAAAACCACAGATTCCAAAAACAGGAAGTAGCTAAGAGCCTAGTTTACCACCTGCCTTTACCCCAGATAAATGGTTATCCCTTCCATTGCTAGGGGTTCTCCACATAAGACCCATCTGCCCTCCCTATTAGTCTGTTCCATGGTTCAATTGTCCATAATGAGAAGATGATCCTCCTCTATTAGACAGAACTCTCCAGGTGTAAATTCATTCTATTTTCTCACTCCGGTCTGCACAGTGGGATATTGAGGCCATTTACTACATGACACCTCAGGCACTGATTCATTACATTAAATAAACCCAGCGTTTTAGCTCTTATTCCCAGATTCTAGCTCTAACCTATTTTGCAACACTCCTCCCATGCTTCCTTTAATCTCTCAACATTGCTCTTACTGATCAATATCTGTCTCTTTATTTCTGCTCTCCTTCCTTCTTTTCCTTGAAACATCCATCCATTTCAGTGTTCAATGCTGTTTCAATCAGTCTTTAAAGAGTAACTAAGGGCAGCTTCCCAACCAACTCCTTGCTTATGTAACCTATTTGGGGGAAAATTTAAAACTTGGTTCTGATTAAATTTCTTCCCCTGGCAAGTTCTACAGCCTATGTCTATTTCTCAACCTCACAGCCTATTATGAACCCACCCAATTATTCAGAAAATATTTATGGAGACTATTTTACGTGCCAGGAACCATGATAGGCAAGAACTTTACAAAAGAGAGCAAATAGACACAGATCCTACCATACGGTGTAGAGGAGGAGTCAAACATTAATCACATTATCACACAAATACATGTGAAATCGTAACCTTTGGTAAGTGGGGTGAAGTGGTGACACGACAGTATGAGAACCGAATATAAATGAACTTGACCTAGTTTTTGAAGTCAGAAAATGTTTCCCTGAGGAGGTAGTAACTAAGCCAAAATGTGAAGGAGGAGTAGGAAGCAGTCAGGCTGCAAAGTACAAAGAGGGGAGAGGAGGTTTGAGGGAGGAAAAGTTAGTGTTTAAGGATACTGTATGGGGGACAGACAGTGAGACACACGAGGGAATGAGAAGGGCCTGTAGATGGGGAAAAGGAGATTAGTGAAGAGCGCTGTGTGAAATTAGGCCAGAAGTGCAAGTCTTGCTAAAGATCTTGTTTGAAATGAGCTCTTTCCTTGCAGCGTTTAGTGCCAACTGGAGTATAAGGGTACCAACATTGACTTCTGGTAAGGAGCGATAGCAGTCACCTAGGATCAAGATAACTTGATATCAGACTTCTTATTGTTATTGGGTGCTGTTGAGTTGGATTTGCTCATAGCGACCCTACATACAACAGAAAAAAAAACATTGTTGCAGGCACTATGTTTCTTCTCACTCTGAAGCAAAAGGAGGTCACAGGGGTTTTACTCCATTCCTGTCATTGAGGTGAACTCTACTTTGAGGAGGCAACTCTTCCCCAGTTGTTTCTTCAATGCCTTCCAGCCTGGGGGGCTCATTTTCCAGCCCTATATTTGATAGCACTTTTCTGCTATTCATAGGGTTTTCAATGGTTAATGGTTTCAGGAGGGGACTCCCAGGTCCTTCTCCATAGTCTGTCTTAGTCTGGAAGCTCAGCTGAAACTTGTCCACTCTGGGTGGCCCTGCTGGCATGTTAAATACCAGCAGCATAGCTTTCAGCATCCCAGCAATGCATAAGCCCCCACATCACAACAAGCTGACAGACAGATGGGGGATATTAGTCTAAGGATGGATTTAAGAGATAAAATTTTTGAAGATAAAATTCATAGGATGTGATAGATTAGAAGTTTGGGTGGAGAATGTGAGGTCAAGAGTAATTCCTAGGATGGAGAATGACACTGCTCACAGAGTTTGCTGGGGGCGGTTGGAACTGATGCCATGTGGGGTTTGAGCTGAGTATGAGGTGCCTTTGTGCAACTAGGAGATGTCAGCTAATGGAGAGGCGAGGTCTGCCATCCATTCCCCACCTTCCACCCTTGCCAGCAGAAAGTAGGATTTTTCAGAGCAAGAATAGATTCATTTTAGAATTTAAAGGACTTTCTCTTTTTGCTTGTTTGTTTGATTGCACGTGTAGGTGGGTCCTATTACATCTGTTCTTATTTATTGCTATCTCTCCAGCCACAAGGCAAATGCCAGGTGTTTAATAGGTGCTAAATAGATATTTGATGCATGAACAAAGACAACGCTGCTTTTCTACTTTTAATCAAGACTCACTTTACACACCAGCTCCCCGTCCATCAAGCCCCTCTGGTTCTTTCATGTGTTCTCCTTGCTGGAGGTTGCCCCAGCCCTCCATGTCTCCATGCCATCCTGTGCACAGCCTGAATGTGGCACATGGCTCCCAGGATGGCAATTAGGCTCTTGCTCCCCTCAGCTTTGAATGTCCTCTCTCGTTTGTCTTTGCCTCTCTTACTTGCCATAAAACATATATCTGTTGAATTAATTCATTAAATCATGAATGAACCTCCTGTGCTTGGAGCAACAGGTTTAGGAGATGTACAAGCACGGGCAAAACAAAAGGAGAATGAAGGAGGAACAGAAGCAGTGGGCAAGAGTGCAGACAGAGTTATTTGTGACGTAGTCCCCCCAGCTCTAGGATGACTGGCGAAGAGACCATGACCAGAACATGTTAGAGGCCCTTAGGAAGCTCTAGACCAATGGGAACTTGGCAGGATCCCTCTTTACATACTCACATTATGCAAGGCAGTGTGCAAAAGGGATCAAAAAGCTAGAGTCCCAGAACTCGGGAAACTGGAACTACAAGATTCCTATGTTGTTGTTGTTGTTGTTTGGTGCCATCAAGTCTGTATCCAGCTCTTAGCGACCCTACATACAACAGGGGAAACATTATTGTCAGTGCTTCTCTGCTGTTCATAGGGTTTTCAATGGCAGATGATTGATTTTTGGGAGGGGGTTGCCAGTCCTTCTCCCAAGCCTACAGTACCTGGTGTTCCCAGGAGGTCTCCCATCCAAGTACTAACAAGGCCGGACCCTGCTTAGCTTCCGAGATCTGCTGGGATCAGATGCCCCAGGGCTACGGCTGCAGGCCATGATTCCTATACAAGTGCATATATTCAAAGGGGCAAGACAAGCCCACAAAATAATCATTGCTCTCCAGCCACCTCATCTCTAACACCCTCCCCTGCTGCTTGGCAAGCATGGAGCAGACTCTGCTCTGAAAAGAGAGAAACTGTATCAAAAGGCTTCCTTCTCCTGTACATTTTTTGCATTTCACTCATTATTTTAAAATCCCGACATTTATTATTAATCAGTTCCATCCAAAACTAAGCTCCTATCCAAGACAACTTGAATTAATTTGGCAAGTATGACTTCACCAAGCGTGTGCTGAACAAAATCTAAATATATCAGCCAAGAAGATAAGCATCCATTCCTCCTTAGCTATAAAGACATGCAATTATGACTTCATTTGGGGGGTGGGGAGACTCCCAATAAAGACATATCCGGGTTTCTACGCTGTTTCAAGATCAATACATTTTGGGTTGTACTTTTCTCTAAAGTCCAACAATGACATATTTTTCAGATGAGCAGTTCCCAAAAGCTACTTCTTATTTCCTTATAAATGGAACACTGATTTTGTTTTACCCCAATCTGCTGCCTTCCTAACTGTCCTTCTGCTGCATTCATGCTCTGTGATTTCTTGAAAATAACACATATAGTCTATAAACTTACCATGCAGTGCTTTGGGTAAGGTATGGGATCATGAGTTTTCCTATGACTTCATTAACTCTCCCTTAATTGCTCTTGGTTGCACCAGATTTTACAGTCTCATGGCATTTGCACTGTGGGGTTGGGGAGAGTGCACATATTTGCCATGGAGAGCTCCTCCCACAGATGTCCTCTGAGAATCCACTAAGTAGGAGCTCCTGTTCTCTCTCGGAAAACCATCTTCAGCTGCCAAGGAGGTGCTGTGAAGTATTTGTCATTGCCTCTCAAGTTCTTCCTGTTCAACTAACAAATTCATGCATTTACGACGCTTTGCATTTGCTGGGGTGTCACAAAAGCTGGAGAACAGAAGGGAAGCTCTTAAAGCACATATTCCCTTGGCTCATTCGCTAAGAAGGGAAACACATTAGACAGAAACCACAGCCCCTTGTGTTTCTCATACTCCTCTGTGCAGACTGATCTTATGAGTCTTTGGCTTCTCCTTGCTGTCACGTTGGCTCCCATCAAGCCCAGCAGTCTCCCTTATGGGGGCATCTTTAACGACTCTTCAGCTGTGTAAGGGTCCTCTCCATTTCCTTACACTATGGGACCCTTGAAACTCACAAGGTATTTCTCAACCCTGTCCTTTCATCCTCACCTGAGTTTCAAAAATGGAAGCCCAATCTTTCCTACAGAAATTTATATACTCTAGACATGAACCTAAACCTTGTAACCTATCAGCAGGTTTAACAGGCACTATCAGAAATACACAAAGAACATAAACAGGGTCCCACCTTCCAAGACTATAAGAATAGGCAAAAAAGAAATGAAGTATTCCCTCCAGTACCCACTGATCTGAACTGCTGTTATAATAGGTGCTAAGAGTAGACAAACCTGGGCCTATTGAAGTACTGGAGCTGGGGCTGCCTTCATAGTCTCGTGTCTTACACAAGATGAGCATCCCTGATCCAAAGACCCAAACTCAGAAATGCTCCAAAATCCTTACCTTTTTCACTGCTAACATGACACCACAAGTCTGATGGCTCAGTGCACAAAATTATTAAAAAAATATCATAAAGGGGCTCGAGGTGTAACTCCATGGTAGAGTACTTACCTAGCATACGTGAGGCCCTGGGTTTGATCGCCAGCACCACACACAAAAAAATTGTGTTAAAAAATTACCTTTGGGACATGTGTATAAGATATATATGAAACACACATGAGTTTCAGGTTCAGACTTGGGTTCCATTCCCACGATATCTCATTATACATAAGCACATATCCCAAAGTCTGAAAAATCTAAAACTGGAAACACTTCTGGTCCCACGCATTTCAGATAAGGGTTTCCCACCTGTCCTGGTCCCTGAAGGAGAGGTGGAATTTGCCTGAGCAGAGAAGGAGAGAACACCTGTGATGTGAGACCTGCAGGACACAGGCCCAGAAGCCAGGTGAGGTGGGCATTGCCCTGAGAGGACCGTGGGACCAACCACACTCAACACGGGAGGATGGGCTTCACCAGATAGCATGCGCCCTCAGTCATGAACTCACATCTTACTTTGTGCATGTTTGCCTTTTAGAGGAATTGTAAACTGTCATCATGAAAGTCAGAAAAACTCTGTTATCAGATCTGGGCTCTGTCATTTTCTAGCTATGTGACCTTAGTCAAGTTGATTTAAACTACAGCCCATTTCTCTCAACAGCTAAATGAAAATAACACTGGAAAAATTTTCATAAGCTTATTGTACAAATTAAACATCTATATGTATAAATAACATAGCCCACCACATAGTGAGTACACAAAAATTATTAGCTATTTTATTAATGAATCAACTTTCACTAATGCTTACTCCTGATTTTTAGGCTAAGTTGTTGTTGTTAGGTGCTGTTGAGTCAGTTTCAGGCTCATAGAGACCCTACGTACAACAGGCCAAACACTATTGTCAGTGCTCCTCTGCTGTTCATAGGGTTTTCAATAGAAGATTGATTTTTGGGAGTGGGTTGCCAGATCCTTCTCCTTTAGGCTAAGTACTCCTACTTTAATTCATTCAATATTTCTCCATCTTCTTGAAAGAAAACCACTGCTTCTTCTAAGACATCTTAACTGATCCTCTGAGCTGAAGATAATTTCTATCTCCAAATTTTCATAGTATGTTTGCTATACCTTTACCACTATGGCTATAATGTTTTGACTTATATTATGGGCATTTCTGTCCAGCTTTTATTCTTGCCAGCCATTAGCCTGTAAGTCCATCGCATGACTGAAAATCAAAATCCTCTTTGCACAGTGCCTTCCTGCTCATAGTGGGCACTCTGCAGAGCATGATAAACTTTGAAACCCAAACTCAATAATGAATACTGCACCAGAAACTGAGGGTGGATGTGTTCTATTACAGTATACACCTGTCTACATAGCCTAGTCTTACTACTGATGTTGCCTTTGATTATGATAATGTTCAATAGAACTTTTCTTAGTCACCCCTTAGTTTTGACTAAGGCTCCAAAGCTGAGGATTTATAAATGATAAACATCCACAATTCCTAAACAGAGGTACTTTGGCATATCATCATAGAACTTGCCAAGATTTAGCCAAACAGGTTCCATAGCTGTTTCCCCTTCTACCCACACAGTAGAAAGCTACAGAGTCTTTAAGAAGAGAAGATAATATTTTCATAAGAATTCTCAGAAGCTGAGAGTGATGTGTATTTTTTTCTTGTCTTCATTTGTCCATGCCAATGGGGGGCTCTTCTGGTTTTGATGGTGCCATGTGGCCACAGAAGAGTGTAGTGACAAAATTTTTAGACTTGACACCAGTGTCCTGGATTTGGGAAGGGGGAAATAATAGAGCCTGGTGTCTAGCTGTCCTATGGCAAGTCTGCTGGGAAGTTTGGCTGTGTTCCAGCTTCAGGATGCCAATGTAGTTCCCATGGCAGGTAACTTGGCTTGAGTGTTGTTGAGAGGGGATCGCCATGATGTCTATACTGGGAAACGTCATCCCCAAAAGAAAGGTTGGATATAGGGAGATATTTAAAATATCACTCATAAGACAGCAGCACCAAAAAATCAGCTAATAAAATAGCCAGTGCAAATTCACATTGGCTAGACATTAGTTGAGAGAAGGACCTGGCAACCCACTCCCCAGAGTCAATCCACCATTGAAAACCCTATGAATAGGAGAGAAGCACTGACAATAGTGTTTCACCTGTTGTACATAGGGCAACTATGAGTGGGACACTGACTCGACAGCACCTACCACCACACAGATATTCATTGGCAGTGGTGTTCCCTAGCGAGCAAGATATGAGGGGAGAGGAGGTTAAGGGATTAGCTACTAGGAAAAGGGCCAGTGTGGAAGTCCACAGTGAAAATGTACCAACATAGCCAAGCAAAGTGTCCAGAAGAAAGTGCTATGGTTTTAATATGTCCCCCAAAGTGCATGTGTTGGAAACTTGGTTCCCAATGCAATAATATTGAGAGATGAGACCTTTAAAGAGCTGATTAGTTCATGAGGGCTCCACCTGGGTGGATGAATTAATGCCATTATCACAGGACTGGGTCCATCATCACAGGAGTAAGCTAATTATAAAAGAACTGGTTAGCCATCTTCCCTTTCTCTCTTGCTCAAACATACGAAGCCTTGCTCCATGCTGTGGTGCAGGGAGAAAGCCCTCACCAGATGCTACTCTTCTACTTTGAACTTCCCAGTCTCCAGATCTGTGAGCCAAATAAATTTCTTTTCATTGTAAATTAACCAGTCTCCGGTATTCTGCTGTTTTCTGTAGAGCCAGCATTTGAACAATACGAGTAAGACTTTGTATTTCCCTCCTCATCTGCTCTCCCTCTGCACTTGCCAACCACAAGTAGGATGAAAACTAAAAGAAAGCAAACAAACATACTGCATGCACTCTTCCTCTTCTGCTTGTTGGTAAAAAAGCTTGAGTAGGAGTTGAGCTGGATAGAAATAAGAAGTTTTGATTTTACAAGGTGAAATTTTGATGTTTACTTCCTATAAGACAATCCAAACATGACTAAAAACTATGGAATCCACCCAAGTTATTACCTAGAATCAGAGAAGAGGGATGGAGTTAAAGATAGAAATCAGAGAAAAATTATTTTCCATGTGTACCCTTCTGTATCAAGCCTTTAAAATAATCTCATTATAAAGCATCAAGATTTTCAGAAGTTATTATGTAAGAATTCTAGCCTTTAAAAACCACCTAATTTTCACCTACCTCATTGTTAACACTTTGGCCACAGTCAAACACCACTCTAAGAGCAGATCTCAAGCACGGGCCATTGACCACAGGACAAATGAGAGGAGTTCATCTCCCAGTGCTACAGAGTCCAGGTTATAATGTGTATAAGGGGGAAGAATAACTGTGCTCTTCATGGTGCCTGACCTAGAGATGAATATGGGCATCAGTCCTTGGATTAATTACCTACAATTAATTACCTTTTTTGACATATCTCATTTCTACTATGTAGAACAAAATACTCTTTGCAAGGCTGAGGTGGAAGGAAGAAGGCAAAAATCAAAGAGCATCTCAGAATTTGAATAAAAAGAATTGACTCCTCTAAATCTGTCACCCTTGACTCCCTAGAGTAGGGACGGATGTGACATAGAAGAAGACAGAGAAGGAGCCAATGGCAAGGTAATTTTCATTTACCCCATTACATTTGGTATGATCAGGGCCAAAAGAATTAAAAATTCCAAGTAAATTTTGAACTGGAGACAATGCCAACAAAATCCTTAATACTGGCATTTTTATTTGGAAAGATTAACATATATTCAAATAACAATAGCAAGTTCTTCAAGACCTGTTTTACTCTCAACAGAGTGTGACACTGTATAATCAGGAACACAAAGGCAGTAATTCAGATTAAATCTCTCTCCTCATAATGGATCTGCCCTCTCCCTTACTCTGTCTAATCACAATCAGAGGCTAATTCCAAAAATCATTAGATAACAAACACTGAGAAACACATTCAAAAGTAGAAATCATATTTGCACTAGGCACAATGACACACACCTGTGATCTCAGCATTTTGGGAGGTGGAAGCAGGAGGATCATAAGTTCAAGGCCAGAGGCAGCCTGCGTAACTTAATAAGACCTTAACTCAAAATCAAAAGTAAAAAGTAGGCTCAGGGTACAACTCAGTGGTAGAACGCTTGCAAAGTATGCATGAGGCCCTGGATTCAAACCCTTATTATCAAAAATTGAATAAATAAATCATTCATTCATTCATTCATTCATGTTTATAATGACTCCAGTATATCAAAACTTCAAGAATGATCTTTATGAACACATATGGAATTTTGGCTAAGAGAATGAATTCTCCAGAAAATAATAGCAAATCACATTTAGGTCCACAATGTCCTTTTCCAAACTTCTTCACAGACAAATCTGTATAATGACAGTAGGAGTTGTTCTGGTAGATCTAAGGGGAAAATTATCTAATTATTCTAAGAAGAGAATTGTGGTAGGCACAGTGATGGCCTCCTCATAAAAATTCCCCCCCCCAAAAAAAAGTCCACATCCTAACTCCTAGAACCTATGAATGTATTAATGCTGTGGAGCAATGAAAATAAACACTGCAGCGGTATTTAAAGCTTGCTAGTCAGCTGATGGGAGAAGAATATGGCAACCCACTCCCAGAAAACAATTTGCCACTGAATATCCTAGGAATAGCAGAGAAGCGCTGACAATAGTGTTTCACCTGTTGTATATAGGGTCACTATGAGTCAGACACTAACTGGATGGCACCTAACAACAACAACAACAACTACAAAGTCAGCTGATCTTGAAATAGGAAGATCAGCCTATTTCCAGGTAAGCCTGCTCTTATCACATGAATACTTAAAAGCAGAAGACCTTTCCTGGCTATGGTAAGAGAGAAATGACTATTAGAGAAGAATCAAAGAGATGCAGTGCTGCTGGCTTTGAAGGTAGAATAGGAGGCCACAGCCTAAAGAATGTTAGGGACCTGTAGAAGGTGGAAGATGTAAGGAAATGGATTTTTCTCTACAGCCTCAAAAAAAAAATTGCAGACCTGCCAATACTTTGAGCCCAGACACCAAGATTTAGCCTGAGAACTATTCTGGGTTTCTGACCTTCAGAACTATAAAAATAAATTTGTATTATTCAATTTACTTAGTTTGTGTTAAATTTTTATGGGAGTAATAGAAAAGCATAACAAAGATACCTTTGACGCAGGTTATAATCCATTTCTGGGAAGTTCTCAAGTAGTCCAATAGATCAGTATATGAACTAACACTCACATAAATCCAAACTAAATATATAATATCTGAGAGAAAAAGTAATATTTGTTTTAAATGATACCACAAAATGTTGATTTTGTTCAAATTTAAGTCTCTAAGCAAACTAGAAAAAAATAGGCTAAAAACAAGATGAAAGGCAAAGGAAGAAAATGTCAATAAATTAATACCCCATGATAATAGGTATTTAGTGATGAGTATCCAATCCCATCAGATCTCAGAAGCTAAGCAGGGTCGGGCCTGGTTAGTACTTGGAAGGGAGACTACCTGGGAACACCAGGTGCTGTAGGCTTGGGAGACAGACCCAGCAACCCACTCTCAAAAAACAATCAGCCATGGAAAATCCTATGAATAGCAGAGAAGCACTGACAATAGGGTTTCACCTGTTGTATGTAGTGTCTCTATGATTTGGATATCCACTTGACAGCACCTAACAACAACCACAACATAGGGCTGGGATTTAGCTCAGTAGGTTGAGCACCACTCTGCAACCTCTGAGGTCCCAAGTTTGATTCACAGCACTGCAAAAATGGAAGAAGGATGAGGCAATCCACTCCTGAGGCAATCCTGAAACAATCAGCCATTGAAAACTCTATGAGGATCTCTACGAGTCGAACATGACTCAATGGCAACTGACAGCATAATTTATTGCTTTTCCCCTCTTACTCTCTAGCTCTCTCTAGTTCTCTTTTATTGATAATACATACTCTCTATCCCCTCTTAACATATAACAAAGAATCAAAGTATACTTTTGTTATATGTTACATTTATCAGAGAATGTCTTATGTTTCCTATATTAAAGTGGATTAGCAAGCATACATTTTATTTCGTAAGTGTAGCCCTCTATTCATCTTTTTTCTGGGAGTCAGTGTCCCCCACACTACAGTGATACTTCTTAGTGAAATCAAAACAAAGGACAAGTGGGTGTTAGGTGGAATGACCCCAGACTGGTCCTACACCAAAGCATTTGGGTATTGCCCGATTTGTATTTTACAGAGAACAGAACACTCCAGTTTCCAGTCATGAACTGATTTGTTAACAAATTTGCCTGGAAATCTTACAGATAAATGCTCTCAAAAGGGAATATATTCTGAATGAAACAGGAGACACTGAAAATCTTCCCTTCCTACCACTAACTCCCACAAGCAGAAAGCCACAAAGTCCCAGTCAGTCGCCCATAAGCTATGTTCCCCGGGTCTCGGTTGCATTGCCATCATTTCAGATCATCCCATCTATACCAGATGTACCATCCGGATACGTGCTCAATTAGTCATCTGTTTTAAGATGAGCCCAGTTCTCACACCCACCCAATGGTGGGATCGGAAATGATGACTCTGGGCACCATGACAGTGTGACTGTGAAAGCAACTGTTTCATGCTAAATGATCTGCATTCTGGTGGAGAACTCCCGGAGTCGTGTTTTGAGGAAGTCATTCCTATTTCTGCAGTTCCACATGCACTGCTAGTTCTAAGAGTTGAGAGGTCAGATACTGAACCTATGTCAACCCACCCTGTTTGAAGGAGCAGTGCCTCTTGTCACCTTATGCTACCTCAACCTAATAAGATGAGCCCTTAAATGCAGTGGGAGTAGCTGTGCTGGAAGCTTCCATGCCACAGGTAATGTATTCAGATCCCAGGACTAGATCTGAGAGAGATACGAAAATAATCTGATTAAAACATACCAATAGCAGCATGCTGGAAGAAGGAAAGATCTTTTTCTGTACCTTCACCCAGTAGGGAAGCAATGTTTCTTATCCCCCAACTGCAACCCTTAAACATGACAGAGCCATTTCTTTCAAAAGCCTACATTCATGGGAATAAGCAGATAAAAATGAGATTTTCCCAATTTCAAGATGAGAAAGATTTTTAATGAAATGGAATTAAGTTTCTGCCAGTGGTAACAACCAGGACCCCACTCTATCAGCATACCAGGACACATTAGGACTTTCTCATGAAGCTGACAAGTGGGTTCCCAGAGGCTGAACCTAGAGACAAAACCCAAGGAGTCCATGTTTAAATTGCATAGGACAAATCTGGGCAAAAAACAAATGGAGTTTTAGGTAGAATAACTACATGACTTCAAGTGGAACATGATTTGGACAATGAGCAGCTCATCAGCAACAATAATAATATGGAGCCCAAAAGGCCCTCCCCAACTCCTTGAACAGCATAAGAAATATCCCATTCTTATATAATGTTAGAGAGTAGAAAGGAACCCCTAAACATGTCTAAAATTTCATTTCCTATCAGATGGGCAGATGAGGCCAAGTATGATTTAACAGAGAAAAATAAGTTAAATATTACATTCCTTGCACCCAAGTATTATGTATCAAATTCATGCTCCTTTAGAAAATGATCAGGACATACCCTATCATGATTCAAATCTCCATACAAGTCTCCTTTATTGCTTTCACCAGAACTCTTACACCTACAGTGCTCTGCCTATCTCCAGTCAAAACCAATACCTCTTTGGCCTCTCACCTCCCAAAGCTTTCCACTCAGCTCTAGAATTCATGGCTGTTATCAGCAAACAACCCTATATACCCATCTCTTTTTGGAATGATTTCTTCACCTTCTCATTTAATTGCAATCTAGCTCTACTTTCAGAACAAGGCATCCCTGGATAGACTTCCCAATTAAGGCTTCTTGTCTCCAGTCTCATGTTGGAGGGAGCAAATTGTCCTCCCTAATAGAGGTTTGCCTGCAGCCATAGCCCTGTGGCATCTGATCCCGTCAGATCTCGGAAGCTAAGCAGGGTCGGGCCTGGTTAGTACCTGGATGGGAGACCATCTGGGAACACCAGAAGCTGTAGGCTTGGGAGAAGGACCTGGAAACCCCCTCCCAAAAATCAATCTGCCATTGAAAACCCTATGAACAGCAGAGAAGTACTGACAATAGTGTTTCCCCTGTTGTACAGAGGGTCACTATGAGTCGGATACTGACTCGACGGCACCTAACAACAACAACAATAGAGGTTTATCCTCCATTCACTTTCCTCCTTGCTCAGCTTAGATGATATGCTCTACCACTAAATTATATCTTTGTGACCATTATTAATTCCTTTGCCCTTGTTCCTCCATTATACCCACTTGTAAACCCAGGACCCTAGATTCAAAGCAACCATTCAACTTCTATGCCTGTACCCAAATAGCTTAATATTGCCAGACAAATAAACAACCAGGAAAAATGGACTCTCTGTTGGTTTTATGTTGTTGTTTTATTTTGTTTGAAACAGGATCTCTCTATGGAAGAGATTCTAAAGACTCCCTTCTCCTCTCTCCTACTTCTCCTAATTTTTTTTCCTGTACTGGGGGTTGAACCCAGGGCGTCACACTTGCATGCGTTGCAAGTGCTGGACCACCGAGCTGCATCCCCAGCCCATTTTTTTACTTTATGAGACAGGGTCTCACTAAATTACACAGACTGCCTCTAGTCTCAAACTTGCAATCCTCCTGCCTCCGCCTCCTGAGTTGCTGGGATTACAGGTATGTGCCACTACGCCCAACTCTCTCCTAAATTTCTATAGCTCCTATTTTCTATAAATTAAAATCTCAAGAGTATTCTTTGGGATGATTTCACAACTCTGCAACCATTAAGACTTTTTCCCCTTCCCCATGCCATCTGTTAAAACCTCCCTTTTGTTCTCATACCTGCAAGACTGGTCATTGGAATGCAACCCCCATGTAACCATGGCAACTAGGTTCCCAGCTCACCAAATACAGTTCCAGATTCTGCATGTGGTATTTGCCCTGAAGGTCCACTTTAAGAGGGCCTTCTTTGTCTGTTTTTATACCCTTTCCCTCTTTGTGAGACACCCTTGCATTTCAGGTTACTAATCAATGCTGTTCTGCTTCTGTATTTGCTTGGCTAGTTTTTTGTGCTTATGCAGAAGGATTGCCCCTCTGCTGAACCCCTTAAAAGGATTCAGCCCACTATTTTCCCTTTGCTCAGAACTCCAGAGATTTCTTGGGCTGTGTCATTACTAGGAATTAATGAATCCTCCTGAAGATTGATAATTACCCTGAGTTTCTCCTTTCTTGTGAATCCCACTTTAAGTACTTCTGGCTGGCCTCAAGCTCATGAACCTCTTGCCTCAGTCACCTGAGTAGCTACAATAACAGGCCTGTGCTACCATACCTGGCTAAAAAATGGTCTCACTTTTAATTCATACTTTTAGATTGCACATAGAACATCAACTGCCTAGCGACTCTACTTGTTTCTACAGTGAACTTTATTTTCAACTTTATGAGTCTCACATGTTTGCCTGTCTCCTCAAATTTTCCATCCCACTCTCAGCCTCAGACATTGACCTTGCCTTATAAGTCACAATGCTTCCTCATCTTGGCACCACTAGATCTGCAAACCCTTGCCCATATGAACATATCTTCTACCATTTCTCTCAGTTACTATTCAAGAAGTGGCTTTTCTAAGGTTAGCCGTAAGGCTTTCACAGGGATTTTAGCTATTGTACTCTCCAGCAACATCAGTCTTCCTCTCTCTACCAGATTATTTCCAGCAGTATGCAAAAATGCTCTAATATTTCTCACCTTGCAGAAGAGACTGACAAGGAGAAGGGGAAGGAGAAAAAGCACTACTCTCTTTTATGTACTCTACTTTTACATACTTTGCTCCTCTTTCCATGTGATACTCTCCAAAGAACTACCTACTCATATAGTATGAATAGCCTGTTTCCTGTCTACTGTTCAGTCCCTTTCTCGATTAAAAACTGTCAACAGCTTAGGTATAGAAGGAATTTTCCTCAACATAATGAAGGCTATTTATGAAAAAACCATAGCTAACATTATTATCAATAAGGAAAGTTTTCCCAGTGAGATCCAATATATGGCAAGGATGCCCACTTTCACGACTTCTATTCAACATAGTACTAGAAGTACTAGCAAGAGCAATCAAACAAGAAAAAGATATAAAAGGCATCCAAATTGGAAAAAAAAGAAGTGAAATTATATTTTCAGATGACATTACCCAATGTATATATTTTTTAAAAAATCAGTGGGCACTGTGGCTTATGTCTTTAATCACAGCTACTTGGGAGGCTGAGGCAGGAGAATCGTGAGTTTGAGGCCAAAGACAGCCTTCACAACTTAGCAAGACCCTGTCCCAAAACAAAAAAAAAGGACTGGGGGTGCAGCTCAGTGGTAAAGCACTTGCCTAATACATGTGAAGCCCTGGGTTCAACCCCCAGTATTGCAAAAAAAATTATACACACACATACACACACAAAATTAATCTGTATATTGCTCCATACTACACAAAGAAATATATAAATTCAATTTAATTTTTATCAAATTCCAATGCCATTCTTCAAAGAAATAGAAAAAAACTCAAAATTTTAATGGAAATATAAAAGACTCTGACCAGCCAAATCAATTGAAAGAAAAATAAAGTTGGAAACATTACACTTCCTGATTTAAAATTATATTATAAAGCTATAGTAGTATGAAACTGGCATAAAAATAAACAGACAAGTGAAATAGAATAGATAGTCTAGAAACAAATCCAAACATATGTAGTCAACTAATTTTTGATGAAGGAAATAAGCAGACACAACAAGGAAAATGTAGAATCTTAAGTAAATAGTGCTAGGAAAGCCGGACTTCAATATGTAAAAGAATGAAACTGGGTCCTTATCTTATAACACAGTCAAAAATTTACTCAAAATTTATGAGAAACCGAAATATAATATTAGAAAATAGGACACCTTGAAGAGAAGATAGTGAGAAAGCCCCTAGACAAAGGCCTTGGCAATGTTTTCTGGTTCATACCACAAAGCCAAAAATAAATGGAGCTATATCAAACTGCAAAGTTTCTGCATGCCAAATGAAACAGTGAACAAAATGAAATGGCAGCCTATGAACTGAGAAAAACATTCGAAAACCATGTATCTAGTAAGTGGTTAATATTCAAAATTTATTTTAAAAAGTTAAATTCTTTATATAATTCGTTAATACAAAAACAACCCACTTTTTAAAATGAGCAAAAGATCTGAATGATGATTCTCCAAAGAACACATAAAAACATAAAGCAGGAAGGCTAAGGGTGTAGCCCAGGGGTAGAGTGCTGGCCCATTATCTACAAGGCTCTGGGGCTGATCACCAGCACCACAAAGAAATGAGCAATAGATATATGAAAAGATGCTCAGCATCTGCATGTCAGGTTTTCTGTACTGTGACAAAATACTTGAAATAAAAAATTTAAGGGGGAAAAGATTTATTTTAACTCATGGTTTCAGAAGTTTCAGTTCACCTTGGTGGGGAAGGCAAAGCAGAGCAGTTCATGGCCAGGAAGCAGAGAAAAGGAAATCCAGGAAGTGGTCAGGACAAGATATAGCCCCCAAGAACACACTCCCAATGACCTACTTCCTCCAACTAGGCCCTACTTTCTACTTTTCACCACCTCTCAATAATCAGACATACATCAAAGGATTAATTCATTGATTAGGACAGGGTCCTCAGGATCTAGTCATTTCCAGAAAGCCCATCAGCTGCCAAACCAGCCCCCAACATGTGAGTTTGTGGTGTACATATTATGTTCAAACCATAAATCATTAATCAAAAAAGAAAAGCTGCTATAGAATATCACCTGACATGATTAGCATGACTATTATCAAAAACTAAAAAGATAACAAATGTTTGTGGGAGTAACACTTTAAGGAGAAAAGGAAACTCTTATACCCTGAATCAACATTGTGTGTAAAGTTGAAGAGTTTTTCATTTGTTATAGGACAAGTTTTTGTCTCTTACATCATTAGCTCATTTTCCTATTAGATTTTTGGATTTCATTCTCTCAATTTTTAAGAGTACTATATTCAATAGAAGGCCTGCAGCAGTAGCCCTGTGGCATCCGATCCCGTCAGATCTCGGAAGCTAAGCAGGATCAGCCCTGGTTAGTACCTGGATGGGAGACCACCTGGGAACACCAGAAGCTGTAGGCTTGGGAGAAAGACCTGGCAACCCCCTCCCAAAAATCAATCTGCCATTGAAAACCCTATGAACAGCAGAGAAGCGCTGAAAATAGTGTTTCCTCTGTTGTACAGAGGGTCGCTATGAGTCCGATACCGACTCCACGGCACCTAACAACAACAACATATTCAATAGAGATATTATCTTTCATATACAATATACATTGAAATATTTTGTCAGTTTGTCATCTATCTTTTGACTTTGTTTATAATGTTTTGCATGAGTGTGTGTGTGTGTGTGTGTGTGTGTGTGTGTGTGTGTGTGTGTTAGTAGTACTTGGGATTAAACCCAGGGTCTCAGGCCTCATACATGATCGGCAAGTGCTCTACCACTGACCTCTATGCCCAGTCCCTTTTTAAAAAAACTTTTTGAGACAGTGTCTCACTGTGTTGGTAGACTGCCTCTGGCCTCAAACTCACAACCCTCCTGCCTCAGCTTCCAGAGTCACTGGTATTACATGTGTGTGCCACTGTGCCAGCTTAAATTATTTTTTATATAATGAAAGTTATCAATTTTTTCTTTTATAGCCTGTGGATTTTGAATCATGGTCAGAAAACCTTTCCTTGAACCCAGGTTACGGAAGAATTCACCCACTTTACTTCTACAACCTGGTTGGCTTGTTTTATGTTGAAAACATACATGTACTTGGAGTTTATTCTTGTGTATAACAGAGTGATCAAATTTTATCTTTTTTAAAATGAGTGAACAGTTTCTTTCCAACACTATTGATTAAAAAGTACAACTTTGACCTGGTAATTTGATACATCATCTTAAATTTCTTTTTGAGTTTATTACTCCTTGGGCAACTTATAATTTAGCCTTTATTTGTAAGATGATTTGGTCTTTTTTTCTATTTCTTTCTTGGGTTGAATCAACTTTTTCATTTTGTTAAATGGTTTTTCTATTCTGTTTTTAAGCTTTGCATTTTTGATTCAAGGTAGATTTTCATGTACCCAAATGCTTATTTGAGTACTTTTAATCAGTTTAGAGTGTTGCCTTACAGTTTTCTTAAACTTACTTGCTTTGTTTGGAGGGGAAACGTTTCATCAGCTGAGGTAGACTGCTTTTCATTTTCTGATCCAGTAAATTTATATAGATTTGTGAATTTGGGGTGGTTTTTCTACAATCCTAATTTAATGATACCACCTTTTATCAGTGAGTAAAATTCATTTACTTTAATGGATGGATTTTGGTTGTTAATATAGTCTATTTCAGAGTAATTTTAAGTTTATAAAATACTTGGAAAGTTAGTTCAGAGAGCTCCTGTATACCCCCAATTTATAAAAGTTAAAAACCAACATCGGTATATTACTCTTAACTGAACTCTGGGCTTTATTGGAATTTCACTCCTTTTTTCATTAATATCTTTTTCTGTTCCACATTCTAACCTAGCGCACCACATGGCTATTAGTTGTCATTGTTCCTCTGCTTTATGAGAGTTTCTCAGTATTCTCTGATTCTTCCTGATCTTGACAGTTTTGAGTAGTACAGTGGTCAGGTATCTTGCAAAATGTTCGTCAATTTGAGTTTGTTTGATGTTTTTCTCAAATAAGACTGGATTTGAGGTTGGAAAACGCCAAGATAATTTGGAAAGAACATCACAGAGGTGAAGTATGTTTCTCATCACATTACATCAGGGGATCCAGAATATCCACATGACATTCTTGATGATGCTAAATTAGATCATTTGGTTAAGATAATGTTTGCCATGTTTTTCCACTGGAAAGTATTATTTTTCCTTCTTCATACTCACTATTTAGAAGCAAATCCTGAAGTCTAACATTCAGTCAAAAGGAAAGAGGGACTAAACTCCACCTCCTGAAGAGAAATGAATCAACTTATATTGTTTGAAATTTTTCTACATGGAAGAAGAATAATCTCTCCCATTTACGTTGATAGCTAATCATTAATTTATATCAAGTAAGTGTGAACTCCCCAATCAAAAGATAGAGTAATTGAATGAATAGAAACATAAGACCCTACTATATACTGTGTACAAAAGATGAACTTTAGATTTAAATGCATACATTGGTTGAAAGTAAAAAGGAGAAAGCTATTCCATAAAAACTCTAACCAAAAATATGTTGTTGTTGTTGTTGTGTGCCATCTAGTCGGTATTCGACTCATAGCGACCCTCATAGGGTTTTCAATGGCTGACTGCTTCGGGATTGCCTTGGGAGTGGATTGCCAGGCCCTTCTCCCATTTTTGCAGTGCTGGGAATTGAACTCAGGGCCTCAGAGACTGCAGCACAGCGCTCTACCCACTGAGCTAAATCCCAGCCCAACCAAAACATATATCTATATCTAAAAAGCAATATTTCCAACAAACAATGTAAGTTTATATCTCAAAGAACTAGAAAAAGAGAAACAAGCTAAGCCTAAAGTTAGAAAGTGGAAAGAAATGAGAGTTAAGAAAAAATAGTCAAATAGGAAATTTTGAAAAATTCAACAAAACTTAAGTTTTTGAAAAGAGCTAAATCAATAAAACTTTAGCTAAATTAACTAATAAAAGATAGAAGATTATAATAAATAAAATTATAAATGAAAGAGAAAATGTTATAACAGATGCCTTACAAGCAAAAGGGAGCCTAAGTGACATCTATGAATAATTATATGCCAAAAATTGAATATTCTACAATAAATGAATAAATTCATAGAAACATACAACCTACTAACATTGAATCAAGAAGAAATAGAAGCCTAACGACCAATAACAATTAAGGAAATTAAATCAATAATTAAACACATCACAGCAAGGAAAAGCCTAGGACCAGATATCTTTTTTGGTGCAGACTACGAAAGAGTCAAAAAAAAAAAAAAAGTTGATGCCAATTCTTCTTGACATCTTTAAAAAGTATATAAAAGGGATCATCTTCAAACTCATTTTGTGAGGCCAGCATCAGGCTGATAACAAAACCAGACACAGATAACAGACAAAGATACCACAAGAAAATAAAATTATAGGTCAACCACCCTGATGAACATAGCTACAAACATCCTTAACAAAATATTAGCGAACTCAATTCAATACCACATTAAGAGGATCATACAGCATAGCCAACTGAGATTTATTTCTGGCATGCAAGGATGTTTCAAGAGCACAGTTCATTCAATGTTGTACAACACATTAGCAAAGCAAAAGATTGTAAGCTACATGATTGTCTCAATAGACGCAGAAAAAGCATTTGACAAAATTCAGCACTTTTTCATGATTAAAAACCTCAATAAATCAGGCATAGAAGGAATGTATGTCAACATAATGAAGGCCACATATGAAAACTCCACAGCATCATAATTAACAATAAAAAGTTAAATACCTGTCCTCTAATATTGAGAACATGACAAAGATGCTCACTGTAACCACTGCCATTCACCAACATACAATAAATCCTAGCCAGTGAAATCACAAATAAAAAATACCCATGTTAGAAAGGAACGATTAAAATGATCTATTTGCAAATGATAGGATTACATATGTGGAAAATATTAATGTCTCCAGGGGGAAAAAAGCCTGTTGAACTTACAAACAAATTCAGTAAAGGGCAAGATACAACATCAACATACAAAACCAGTAGCATTTCTATACACAAATGAGCCATCCACAAAGGAAACTAAGAAAACAATTCCATTTAAAACAGCAACAAGAAGGACAAATTACTTAGAAACAATGTTAACTGAGAAAGTGAAATGTCCATCCATTGAAAACTATGAAAACTGATGAGAAAAACTGAAGAATATACAAATAAAAAGGCATCCCATGATTATGAACTGGAAGAATTAATACTGTTAAAATGCTCATACTGCCCCAATCTACAGATTCAATGCAATCTCCATCAAATATCCTATTGCATTTTCATAGAAATAGAAAAATCAATCCTAAAATTCTCATGGAATTACAAAAGACACTGAACAGCTAAAAGTTTTAAGCAAGAAGAACAAATCTGGCGGCATCACACTACCAAATCACAAAATATATGACAATGCTGTAGTAATCAACATCATATACTATTGGTTTAAATACACACATATAGACCAATGGGACAGAATAGACAGCCTAGAAGTAAATGCACAGATTTATGGCCAGTTGATCTTCAACAAATGCGCCCAAAACACAAAATAGAAAAAAAAAGATTGTCCCCTTGACAAACGGCGCCAGAAGAATGAAATTAGACCCCTGTCTCTCCACAAAAATCAACTCAAAAGAGCATCAAAGATTTAAAGATGTCAAACTGCAAAACTGCTAGACCATATGTCAGGCAATCTTTTTTATTTTTTAATACATGACCCCAAAAGTACAGGCAACATGAGCAGAAATAGACAACTGGGTTTGCGTCAGACTAAGGATTCACCGCCTGAAGGGGGTACCACTGTGGCGACTGAGCCCATCAGAGCTCAGAAGCTAAGCAGGGTCGAGCTTAGTTAGTACTTGGATGGGAGACCGCCTGGGAACACCAGGTGCTGTAGGCTTGGGAGAAGGACCTCCCAAAAAACAATCAGCTACTGAAAACCCTATGAGCAGCAAAGAAGCACTGACATCTGTTGTATGTAGGGTCAGGTCACTATGAGTCGGACACCGACTCCAGGGCACCTAACAACAACAGCAAGGACTCACCAAACAAGACAGCATGTGAGAACAGGATTTGTGTTGCCTTTTAAGGGAGATTTCACTCCAAGGATGGAGTAAGAAGCAGACAGTTCTACAGAGACCTGGAGTTGTAAGTGGAGCACAAAGGAATAGAATCTTTGGGATACACTTGAGTCAAATTTGAACACAATATACCTAAAACACATCACTACCTCTTTCTTTAATACTATTCTCCAAAGCCATAGTTGAGTGATTTCAGGTGACAATTTGAGCAAAATTTGGTCTAATTTGAATCAGGGCAGGAAAACTTCCTCATTTTGAGTTATTTGTATACATATATATATATATATATATATATATATATATTTTTTTTTTTTTTTTTCTCTCTCTCTCTTTAAGAAAATCCCTTTTCCATCACTGTTTCTATCATAATACCTGTATAGCCTGTGTCATCCCTGATAAATAGTGGGGACCAATGTTGTTCCACAATTCTTCAAATATTTCAAACATGACTCCCACAATCACCTTAGCAACACTTTTTTAAAACATGGTAAATTGCCAGGCTCAGTAGTGCATGCTTTTAATCCCAGCAACTCCAGAGACTGGGGCAGGAGGATGGCAAGATCGAGGCCAGGGGCAGACTGTGCAATTTAGCAAGACCTCATCTCAAAATAAAGAGAGAGAGGGGGGGGGGGCGGAATAAGTAATTTGTTCAAAGTCCAACAACTATTTAGTGTCAAAACCAAAACCACCAAAGTCTCCTCTGTCAGTACTCATTTCTTCATACAATATTGGACTGAGGTTTTTTGTTGTTTGTTATTTTGTCATGGACAATTCCATTTTCCTATAGTATTAATCCCATATTTTTAACTTTAACAAAAACAAAAAATGTGACTGGAGGAATCATAATAATAAAACCTTCAAAACCTGACTTACACAAAGATGTGGGCATGTTGTTATGTCAAAATTCCTGTACACAAAGATAGTTATTTTAAAAGACTACTGTATTCCTCTGTCCTCTAAGCCTGTATATATTAGTTATATGCAGTGGTGTAACTAATCAACCAAAAGCATAGCAGATAAAAACAACAACAATCATTTATTAACACATTTCTGGGGCTAGGGTTGGGCTCAGTTGATAGAGTGCTTGCTCTGCATGCTCTGAGGCCGTGGGTGTGATGCTTAGCACTGCAATGGGAGAAGGACCTGGCAACCCACTCCTGAAACAATCCCCAATCAGCCATCAGAAACCCTACGAATAGGAGAGAAGCACTGACATAGAGTTGCGCATGACAGTGTTGGAAAGCATTTCATTCTGTTGTACATAGGGTCGCTATGAATTGGACTCAACTCGACATCACCTAACAACAACGACGACACATTTCTGGGGTCAGAAATTTGGGGATGGATTGGCTGGATGGCTCAGCTGAGTCTTCCATGTGGTTTCAATCAAACCATGGTTGAAATTGGGGTCCTCTCAAAGCTGGGGTCGTCTAAAACAGAGCAGTCCTAAATAAGTGGGAACTGGAATAAATGGCCTCCTCAGGCATCCTTTCTATTTCTATGTGGCCTCTCCACATGGTTTCTCCAGTCTGATGGCTTCCAGGTAGCCAGACTTCTTACACTTCCTCTCAGGCTTCCAACGGGCATGTCTTAAGACTCTGACAGAAGTACTATCTTTAATGATTTGGCCTCAGCACACTGTCCCTTCGGCCACACTCAATTAGTCAAAGTAATCACAAAGTCTACCCAGACCCCAATTCTCAATGAAAAAGTCAATATGACATTGTAAGAATTTGATGTGGAGTGGGATACATAAAACAATCTGCTGTACAAGATCATAAAAGACAACATTAGCATTTCAGAGAAGAGGTCAAGCACAGTCATATCACAATGTTGTTAGCATAAGGTGAATGCTATTAATTACCCCAGATTAGAGTTGCCAGATAAAATGCAGAGCACTCAGTTACATCTCACTTTCAGATAAACAGTGCCTAATTGTTTAGTATACCTATGTACTGTGCAATATTTTGGAGATACTCATCCCCCCAAATTATTCATTATTCATCTGATATTCAAATTTAGCTAGCCATTACTAATTTTTATTTGCTAAATCTGCTTACTCTATCCTAGATTCACTCAGATGGTCAAGGAATCAGCATTTCTACCTGGTGTTCAGGTGGGAATGAGATGATATTACTGCTCATATCACCATTGCTTTCCAAGTTTGCATGGTGGTCAACATTGTCTTATGGCTATGGTGGTCAACATTGTCTTATACAAAGGTGGTTGCATCACTGGAATGCACCATGAACCTCCATGTTCCAAGGTGACTGTGAATTTGGAAACTTTGTAGCTCTCTGGCTTCCCAGGGATTTCTTTCAATCTTTCAGTTTTGCATGAGCTGATCTCCTGGCATTGGTTCTGTTTCCTGACAGGCAACATTAATTCATTTTCACATTCACACTGAAATCACTTCCCTCTCTGTCTAACAACAACAATAATGGTGAAAGCCCATTTGGAAAACAGCTTGATGGAACAGCTGCTTCACATTCATTATGAGTCTAACACTTTCTCTAATTTGGGGGAAGACATGCCCACAACCACAAGAACATTGCAGTTCAGGTATCAAGTAAACACTATATTTTTTTCTGATTTATTTTTCTACCCATGCAATTTGTACACAAACTATTTACTTAATTTTTACATAATCCTAAGTGACTTACTAAAATTCCCACCAGTAACTTCCAGTCTTATCCAACTAGGCTGTCTTGCAAGGGATTTCTTATTATTCCATGAATTCCAAAGTTCTCTCACATTCTCCATGTCATTCAAAGACCCGCTTAAATCCTCCCATTCATGTGGCATCACCAGCAGCTGTGTAATCTATTCTGGGCCCTCAAATTGAGACCCGAGACTTAAGATTTTCACTAACAAACTAAAAACACATTTGGCATTATGTTTTCCCTCCGCTATAGACAAGTGTGATTTGTGTTGACTCACCAGAATTCAAGTTGCCATGGGAACAATCCGAGTGATACTACCACATGTAACAAGTGGCCTTGGTATCAAGCTAATAGTAGGCTCCTCCAACTAATTCAGAGGTGGATAAAGCTCTCCTCTTTCATTACTACAACAGAGTATGCAGTGGACACTGTTGGTGCCAACTGAACATCCATTGTCTCTTATTTAATAACAGAATCTCAATTTATACAACTATCCACTGGGTCCCCAATACCTTGCTTAGCAAAGAGTTTCCCAATCCATATCAAACTGGGATATGAGCAAGAAAACATCTTTTTTCACAACAGAGATTTCAGGATTTGTTATCACATATAGCCAAGACTGGCCTAAATAGTATGCTAACATGGAGCCATTACTATCAAATAATAGTAATGTGGTAAGTGGGAAAGTTAAGGAACTCTGAAGTCCGTTCTTTGTTCAGGAGAAAAATGGCTATTTTGATTAACGTATTAAAAACTAACAAAATGAGAAGATAATTTCAATCCACCCCCTTCCACCATATGCCTCAGGGGAGAGTTGAAAGCTCAGAGAAACAACACTGACACCAACTGTAAGATCTCCTGGTGCACATCAAACTCAGATCCCAATTAGTCTAAGTCAATCAGAAAATGGCATCTCTTTGGCCACTGGTATTGGTCCAGTACAGGCAGGCAGATATAAAAGGCAAGTATAGTCCTAGTTACACTGAAGGCCACCCTGAAGTAATGTCAGAGCAGTCTTGGAATTAAATCAACATGAAGTCCAACAAAATAGTGACACAGAAACAACACAGGTCCTTTGTGGCATCACTGAGTCACTGCATCAAACCACACCTGAAGCAAAAATAGGAGACAATAAATGTCCTTATTGAGTAATCATTTTGTTAGGACTTTCTGATTCTAGCAGTCAAAAGCTTTCTCACTAAAACTAGTTATAGAATAGTGGATTGAGCCAAAAGGTAAAAAATATTTTTAATCTTTCAACCAAACCCAGGCCTCCAAGTCTCTCTTTCAGCAAGCTTCAGCCTTAACACTCTGGTGGTTTATCATTTAGTTGTCATGTGGTTTATTGGAGTAGAGGAAATCCTGAGGCATGAACAGCTGAGCATGGATCAATAACATCTTATCATGTCAGGTGACCCAACCCAGTATCAGCGAGCATGTTGTCTGACTTTCTGTGCTTACATTACCAACATCTATGTGGTACTGCTATATTTCAGCATTCTTCCATTGCTAGTGTCAGAGATCCTAAGCAAAAACATGGAATATACTGGCTAACAGCTGAGAAATACAAAGATTAAGTCTACCTTTAGTTATAACTAAATTCAAATATTCTAATGATGTTGTTTTGTCCCTCTTCCCAGTTTTCTTCATTCTATTTTTCACTCAGTTGTCCTCATTTTGGGGAGGACTTACCCCCAGCAGATCAACTACCAGCAGATCTGATTTTAAAATACTTCTTAATGTCAAATGTAAAGAATATTGTTTCTCCATCAGTATCTATATAAATTCCTAAAAGAGGATGTTGGTAGGTGCCATCAAGTAGAGTCCAACTCATAGTGACCCTATGTTATGTACAACAAAATGAAACACTCCCTGACACTGTGCCATGCCCGGCATTATGTCAGTGCTTCTCTGCTATTCATAGGGTTTTGATGGCTGACAGTTTTGGAAGTACACTGCTAGATCATTCTTCCAGCCTACAGCATCCAGTATTCCCAGGCGGTCTCCCATTCAAATATTAAGCCCAACCCTGCTTAGCTTCCAAGATCTGATGAGATTGCAAGCCAGGATGGTATCACTGTAGACCCCTAAAAGGAGATGTGATGGGACTTCCAGTTTAAGATGGCAGATTGAAGGCATCCTCTGTTAGATGTGGTAAAACAAAAGACTTAGAATAAGAAGGAATGGAGTCTTTTCCTTGCAAAGAGTCTGGAGAATCACAGAAACCACAAAGGAGACTATTAGTTGGTCCCAGATAGCAGAACAGAGCTGAACTGTGAGAACAACTGACCAGGCCACATCTCCAGCCACAGCTTCCATTGGGGGAGGGAAAATGAAGCCCTCATCCAAAGAGGTAAGCCAGAAAGCCCTGGCTGTTAGAATTGCAATCCCACAGAATAAACCTAAGTCTTTGAAGCCCTTGAACTTTCTCAGGAACTTGCTGAGATAGTGGACAAATAGGATGCTGACAGCTGAGAGGTTCCAGCAGCGAGAGGCTTGGGAAAGTTGGTCAGAAGCAAGCCCCAGTCACTGGAGAAAGGAGACAATTCCATGTCCTGAGCAGAACTGCAGGGACTGTCAACTCTGAGCCATGGCCAAGTAAAAAGACCCCATCCTTAACTGACCACCACCTCCACCTAACAGACTTCAACATTAGAGGCCACAGAAAGAAGCTCCTCTAGTACTTTTTCTTCTTCTTTTTTTTCATGTGTGTGTGTGTGTCTGTGTGTGTGCGTGTGTCTGTGTGTGTGTGCGCACGTGTCTCTGTGTGTGTCTGTGTGTGTGTCTGTGTGTGTGTGTCTGTGTGTGTTTCTGTGTGTGTATCTGTGTGTGTGTCTGTGTGTGTGCGTGTTTGTTTTCTTTTAATTTTTTTCCTTCCTGCTGTACTGAGCTAATTGCAGTGCTATGGTGTCCTCAGCCTTTTTCTTATTTTTGATTGGTGACAGGATCCCATTGGATTGCACAGGCTTCCTCTGGCCTGGAGATCAAGATCCTCCTGCCTCAGCTCCCAGAGACACTGGAGTTGTAGGGAAGCAACTTAGTGGCCACCTCTTTTTATCTTTTTGTTTTATGTTTACCATCTTTTCATTGTTAATTTTCATTTCCTCAATTCTTTTTTCAAATGTAACTTCTACCTTTTTTCTTCTTTAGTTTTTTAAAATCCTTTTCATCTTCCTTGCTTTTTTCTGTATCTCTCTTTTTCTATTTAATATACTTTAAACCTTTTATGCTCATTGCTTCTTATTGCTCTGCTTATGTGTTCCTAATTCTGTTTATGCATCATTTTCTTTATCATGTAATGATTCCTTTTTATCTTTACCTCCTTTCTTCCCCCTTTCTAACATTCATTTCCTTTCTAGACTGTCCTTTTCCTTTTTTTTTTTTTTTTTTTTGCTTCACCCTTGAATTGTCCTCCTGTCTCCCCTTTTCCTGCACCCCTTCATACTTCAGGCAAATGCTATTTATACCTTCAATCTAAATGTTTTATAACTTCATATATTCATATAATTATTGTCATTCTCTGTTATATGGGCATTGGTGGTGCAGCAGTTGGCACTAAATGATTTTAAATGTGTTTCTATATCTAGTTTAGTTGGATATTTTAACTGTTATAGTGGTTTGCCTTCCTTTCTGGGATTGACACTGGACAGTGTGATCTCAAGAAAAAAAAACATTTACTAATAAGACTCCTAAATAAAAGAGGAAATTATATCTATCCCTATAAATGCACAAATCACAAATCAGAAACACAAGAAACATGAAACACAAGGCAACACATCTCCTCCAAGAGACCATGATTCTTTAAGCACTGAATCCAAAGATACTGAAATAGTGGAAATGTCAAACAAAAATTTCTAAATTTTACTTGTGAAAGTGTCAGTGACTTCAAAGAGGACACAAACAAGCAAATGAATGAAATAAGAAAATCAATACAGGACTTAGGTCAGAAAGTCAACAATGTAGAAGACAAAGTCAGCAAAACGGATGATAAATTCAGCAAGGAAATTGAGATTTTTGGAAAACAAACAAACAAATGTTGAAAATGAAGAACTCAATAAACCAAATGAAAAACACAGTGGAAAGCATCAACAATAGTATAGACGAAGCAGAAGATAGAATATCAAGGATGGAAGATAAGATTGAAGAAATGCTACATTTAGGTGTCAACAAAGAAAACAATTCAAACAATATGACCATATTTTTCAAGAACTTTGGGACATGATCAGGAGACCAAACCTAAGAATCCAAAGGGAAAAAGAAGGAGGTGAGATAAAAACTAAAGGCATAGAAAGTTTATTTAGTGAAATTATACCAGACAATTCCCCAAATGTGGGGTAAGAAATGGACATTTAGAACACCAACAAGATATGACCTGAAAAGAACCTCCACATGATGCATAATAATTAAAATGGCAAGATTACTGGACAAAGAAACAATATTAAAATCAGTGAGAGAAAGATATCAACTCACTTACAAAGGGAAATCCATCAGAATTATATCAGATCTCTTAGCACAAATCCTAAATTCTAGGAAAGAATGGAAAGATATACTGCAGCCCCGAAAACAAATAATTACCAAGATTATTATATCCAGCAAAGTTGTTTTAAAATGGGTGGAGAAATAAACGCACTCCATGACAAGCACACACTAAAGCAATCCATGACCACAGAGCAAGCATTGCAGAAGATACTTAAAGGAATCCTACACACAAAGGGGTGGGGCTGGGATTTAGCTCAGTGGGTAGAGCACTGCACTACAGTCTCTGAGACCCTGAGTTCAATTCCCAGCACCGCAAAAATGGGAGAAGGGCCTGGCAATCCACTCCCAATGCAATCCCGAAGCACTCAGCCATTGAAAACCCTATGAGGGTCGCTATGAGTTGGATACCGACTCGACGGCACCTAACAACAACAACAAACACACAAAGGAGGAAGAAAGACAGTCTTCACTATGGTAACACAGCAAAGAATAAACTTCATGGAAAGAATAAACAAAAGAGAAGTAGGAAAGAATTAGTCTTGTCTAACTCAAAAAACCAGCAAACCCAGAATATAACTAAGGGAGAAAGAAAAGAAGAAATAGTTTACGAACCACTCAGGGAAACAACCAACCCAACAACCAGCAAACCTTTCTCAAAAGTAACCCTAAATATGAACAGCCTTAACTTTCCAATGAAAAGACAAAGATTAGTTGACTGGATTAAAAAACAAGAGACAACAATTTGTTGTCTGTAAGAAACACATCTCACTGGCAAGGACACCCACAGACTAAAAGTGAGAGGATAGAAATTGATACACCAAGCAACTAGAAGCCAAAAAAGGAAAAGTAGCCATCTTTATATCAGACAAAGTAGACTTCAAGTTAAAACCAGTTCAAAGGGGGAAAAGTCACTACCTATTAATAAAGGGAACAATTGACCAAGAAAGTAGAACAATTGTGTATATATATGCACTGAACATTGGTGCACCCAACTTCATTAAAAAAAAAAAACCTACTTGAATTAAAGGGACAGATAGGTCCAGATACAATAATAATGAGCAATTTGAATACCCTACTATCATCAATAGATAAAACATCCTTTAAAAAATCAACAAACAAACTTCAAAGTTAAATACCACAATAGATCAAAGGGACTTGATAGACATATATAAAGTATTCCACCCAAAAGCTACAGAATACACATTCTTCTCAGCAGCCCATGGAACTTTCTCTAAAATAGATCACATTTTAAGCCATAAATCAAGTCTTCACAAATACAGAAAAACCAAAATAATGTTGTGTGCCTTATCAGACCACAATGGAATAAAACTAGAACTGAACACCAAGAGGAATTACAGATATTATACAAATACATGGAAAATGAACAATATATTCTTACATGACCAATGAGTACTTGAAGAAATCAGAGAGGAAATTTTAAAATTTCTAGAATCAAATGAAAATGAAAACACAGCCCACCAGAACCTCTGGGATACAGCTAATGCAGTTCTAAGAGGGAAATGTATAGCAAGAGTGTCTACATTAAAAAACTAGAGCAAGCTCAAGCAAATAACTTAATGATGCACCTCAAGCTCTTAGAAAAAGAAACTAAACCCAAAAACAGTAGATGGAAAGAAATAATAAAGCTTAGAGCAGAAATTAATGAAATGGAGACAAAAAGAACAATAAAAAGAACTAACAAATAAAATAGTTGGTTCTTTGAAAAGATAAATAAGATTGACAAATCCTTAGCAAAACTAACCAAAGGAAAGAGAGAGAAGACTCAAATCAAGAAAATCAGATATGAAAAACAACATTTTGACAGATTCCAATGAAATCCAGAAAATCATTAGGGGATACTTTGAAAAATTATATTCTAAAAAACTAGAAAACTTAAATGAGATGGATAAATTCCTAGACACATATTATCTGCCAAAATTAAGTCAAGAGGACATAAACAACTTAAACAACCCTATTACAAGCAGTGAGATTGAAGCAGTAATAGAGTCTCCCAACAAAGAAAGCCCAGAACCAGATGGATTCACTGCTGAATTCTACAAAATATTTAAAGAAGAATTATCACCAATGCTTCTCAAATTAGCCCATAATATACAAGTGGAAGAAACACTACCATACTCATTCTATGAAGCCAGTATTACCCTGGGAAATATATGTCCAAAAAGGAAAACTACTGACCAATATCCCTAATGAACCTAGATGCAAAAATCCTTAATAAAATGCTTGCAAATTGATTTCAACAACATATTTTAAACATCATACATTATGACCAAGTTTGTTTTATCTCAAGGTAACAAGCCTGGTTCAAAATATGCAAGAGAATAAATATAAAATAGCATATAGATAGACTCAGAAACAGAAACCACAAGATCTTATCAGTAGATGCAGAAAAAGGCCTTTGACAAGGTTCAACAACCTTTTCTAATACAAGCCTTGGAGAAACTATGGATTGAAGGAACATACCTCAACATAATAAAGTCAATATATGAAAAACCCACCACCAACATCATATGAAATGGCGAAAAATTGAAAGCATTTCCCCTAAAATCAGGAACAACATATGGGTGTCTACTGTCTCCACTGCTAATTGATGCAGTAATTGAACTATTAGCCACGGCAATAAGATAAAGAAATAAAAGGAATCCAAATAGGGAAGGAAGAGGTTAAAGTACCCCTATTTGTAGATGATATGATCCTATACTTAAAAGGCCACAAAGAGTCCACTAGAAAACTCTGAGAACTAATTCTTTCAGCAAAGTAGCAGGATACAAAATTAACACAAAATACAGTGTTGTTGTTATTAGATGCCGTCAAGTTAGGTACACATCATAGCAACCCTGTGTACAACACTCTCTGACCCATGCTTCTCTGCTATTCATAGGGTTTTCAATGGTGGATTGTTTCAGAAGTGGATTGTCAGCTTCTTCTTCCTAGCCTGCAATACCTGGTATTCCCAGGCAGTCTCCAAGGACTAACCCTGCTTTGCTGGCTCCTTGATCTTAAGAGTTGCCAAACTCCAGAGCTATGAAAATTAAAGTTCTATTTCAACTGTGCAGCCCTTGGTATTCTGACAGCCTGAGCTTAGTGGTAAGAAAAAGCAGTTAAGAAAATAAAAGTTAAATTTAATTAAGAGTTGATGTGGTATATATACTTTTTTTTCTAAAAAATATACAAATCTTGCAGTTCCCATCCATTATCACAGATAGCTTGGAGTCTATGTGATTGGGTTGTTGTTGTTGTTGTTAGGTGCCCTTGAGTTGGTATCTGACTCATAGCGACCCTCATAGGGTTTTCAATGGCAGACTGTTTCAGTATTGCCTTGGGAGTGGATTGCCAGGTCCTTCTCCCATTTTTGTGGTGCTGGGAATTAAACTCGGGACCTCAGAGAATGCAGCGCAGCGTTCTACCAACTGAGCTAAATCCCAGCCCATGTGATTGGGTTAGGCCAGTGAAATGGAAAGTGGGTTGCCAGACCCTTAAAGTCATGCCCTGAAATCTTCTAGCCCTTTCTTCCTTTTCCAAAAAACTTTAGAAGTAACGTATTCTGAATTGGGTAGGTACAAAGCAGAAGGAGACTGGGCCTCTGACATCCTGCTTAAAAAGAATTTCCCAATCCATGTCAGTCTGAGATGTGAGAAAGCAGACTCCTTATTTTCACAACTGAGATTTCAGGATTTGTTTGTTATTACATACAGCCAAATCTAGTCTTAATAGTATGCCAACATGGAACTACCAAACAGTTGTTGTTAGGTGCCCTTGAGTGGGTATCCAACTTATAATGACCCTACATACAACAGGCGAAACACTATTGTCAGGGCTTCTCTGCTGTTCATAGGGTTTTCAATGGCAGATTGATTTTTGGGAGTGGGCTGCCAGGTCCTTCTCCCAAGCCTACAGCACCTGGTATTCCCAAGTGGTCTCTCATGCAAGTACTAACCAGGCCCAACCCCCACTTAGCTTCCAAGATCTGAAGGTATCGGATGCCACAGGGCTACGGCTGCAGGCACCAAACAGTAGTAATGTGTTAAGTGGGGAAACAGAATTCTAAAGTCCTGTCTTTGTTCGGAAGAATAGTGGCTATCTTGATTAACATGTTAAAAATGAATAAAATAGGAACATAGTTCCAAACAACTAGAAGGCAAAGGGCCTGCAGCCATACCGCTGTCCCATCCGATCCTGTCAGATCTCAGAAGCTAAACAGGGTCAGGCTTGATTAGTACTTGGATGGGAGACTGTCTGGGAACACCAGGTGCTATAGGCTTGAAAGGACCCGGCAACCCACTCCCAAAAATCAATCAGCCATTGAAAACCCTATGAATAGCAGAGAAGCACTGACAATAGTGTTTCACCTGTTGTACGTAGGGTCGCTATGAGTCAGACACTGACTAGATGGCACCTAACAACAACAGAGGGAAAAGGAAAAAAATTAAACCTCAAATATTCACACTTAAGTATTTTTATTAATTTTTTGTAGTCCTGGGGATCAAACCTAGGACCTAGCACAAAGTAGGAAGTATTCTGCCACTGAGCTACATCCCCAGCCCCCATCATACTTAAGGACTTAGAGTGAAATATAATGCTGTTTGTGATTTGCTTTAAAATACTTAGCAAAGGAGACAGACAGACAGACAGACTGACAGACTGACAGAGACAGAGAGAGACAGAGAGAAAAGTTAAATAAGGTACATATGGTGAAACATTAATAATTGTCACATCTATGAGAAGAATGAAAGAGCTCATTATACTTCTTTCTTATTTGTATACATGCTTGAATTTTTTAAATAAAAAAAATTAAAAATAGGCCCACATGGCTAGAAAGGAGATAGAATTTAAAAACCTCAACCACAATAAACAGAAAGCAGAAAATCAAATGGAAGGTATAGATCTAATTAGACTAAGGATCTAAATAAATGTAAATGTACCAATCATACTAATCTAAAAACTTTCAGACTGAAAACAAATGAAGCAAAATACAGCCATATGCCACCTACAAAAGGGAGAAATGAAATGAAATGATATAGCAATGTTGACAGTAAAGAGACAGAAAAAGATACCAGCAAAAGCTAACTAAAAGAAGATATTCATATCTGATTCAATAAATTCTAAAGCTAAAAGTATTATTAAATTTCACAGACCGCTGATTGCCTGACCAATAGCTATCTTGCCTTTCTTCCTTCATAATAGAACTCTGATTTTGTTCAATGACAGCATCTCTGCCATGGGACTTAGGGGAAGGTGGCTTCATCCCCAGCTCAGGGATGAGCATTGACAGGTGCTGCGGTCTTCTCTCTGCCAGTGACTCATGGGAAGTGAGCACCTCTCCTCTCTCTCATCAATGAAGTCCAGGAAGGCTGCTGCAGGGTCTTGGGAGAAGGTTTTCTCATGTGTAAAGAGACATTGAAAAATGCGGTCCCTTTCTCCTTCTCCTTACTGCAATGTCTGAATGTGCTGCCTGCGGTGGCCCCACCAGGAAGGGGGCTGGCCAGTAAACAAAACCATGCACTGAGGAGCAGAAAAAAGAAAAGAATCAGGTTCCCTGCTAAATCCCCTGACAGGCAGCCCTCCTGTGCTAACCCAGGATTAAGCGCACAAGGATTTGCTTAAGGCAGGGAGAGAGCATGGGAGGGGGTCAGGAGGGGCTGGGGGAGCCATCAGCTGAAGGCAAGTGTGAGCCCTGAGGAAAGCAGCGAGAGAAGGCAGGCTGGGGGCACCTGCCTGAGGCTTTCTGGGGCCAGTGAGCCACCGCAGCCACCAGAGCAGCTCTGTGTCTCCCAGGAATGGGCTGGCCTGAGTCTCCGCGCAGGCGCACGCTGTCGCTGATTGGAAGCAGCCTGTGGGAAGTGCGGCTTCCATGAAATGCAGAGAGGGCTTTCAGAGCGAGGCCGCTGAGGCTGTTGGTGGATCAAGCTCTGTAGTGAGGCACATTTTCAGGCCACCACCCCCACATGGCACCCCTCTTCAGTTTCTCTCTGGACTTACCGTGTAAGATAATCAGATTCCTAATTGTATAAGCCAAAAGTTATCTTGACTTATGACAGTCACCACACAATAAAATAAGCAAATCACAAGGACGCTGTAACAATTTGGTGCTTGTGTTTGCTAACAGCCTAGCAATGAAATACATTTCAGAAATATCGACAGAACTGAGAACATGAACAAATCCATATTGATAGCAAAATGTTCTACTACCTCTGTGTGATTTTTGTTGTGGTTAGGTGCTGTCCAGTCGGGTCTGTCTCAATATATTAGTAAAATCATAGGATAGCTCCGCGTTATCATTCACACACTCCATTCAAAAGTATTCATGCATTTCACTTGCACATAAAAGACTCACAAACCAAAGCACACAACAGCAAGATCCAATGAATACCAAAGAACTCAAGTGCGCTTTTGGCAGGTATGTACAGGAAAGAGTATCCCCATATTCTCTTGGTAAAAATGTATTCATATCTGCTCAACCTTTTTGAAGAGTATATTAGCAAAGACAAATTGAGATATAAACGTATGTTTTGACAAAACAATATGTGCGTATTATACAAAATAATGTAGAAATGTTCATGCAGAAAAGCCATAATCTCCCACCATCCCACTCCCAATCACAACTTCTTCCGCCTCCCATACCACCCCAGAGTAACCTCATAACCCAATCCTGTTTCTACTTCTCTTGGACATCTAGTTGTTGCTTTCATTACACTAGGCAATGTGTTTAGACCTCTTTGCCTTGACTGTCAACTTTATTATCAATTAACTCTACCATTTACAAAACTCAAAATTTTTAATATTTTTCATATTTTTATGAATAGTTTGCAAGTTTATACATAAATAGCATAAATAAGATAAATTTATTTTTATGTATAGCATAATTTGTTAGGTGTCATCAAGTCCGACTCACAGCAACAGTACATCCTACAGAATAAAATACTATCCAACACTGTTCTATGCAAACATTTTTTTTATGTTTGTGTTGCAGCCACTGTTTCTTCTCATTTTGAGTCATTTTGAGCCACATCCACATCAGCAAAAGGAGGTCCCAGGGGCTTTACTCCATTCCTGTCATTAAGGTCCGCTCTATTTTGAGGGGAGCTGGGGTTTAGCTCAGATGGTAGAGTGCTGCTCTTCACTCTCTGAGGAAACGGGAGGAAGATGTGGCAATCCATTCCCCAAGAAAATCTCCAACCAATCCACCATTAAAAACCCTATGAATAGCAGAGAAGCTCTGACATAGTGCATGGCACAGTATTGGGGATTGTTGCTTTCTGTTGGACATAGGGTGGTTATGAGTCAGACCCAACTTGACAACACCTAACAACAGCTACTACTTTGAGGAGGCAACTCTTCCCCAGTCATTTACTGAATGTCTTCCAGCCTGGGAAGGCTAATTTTCTGGCACTATATTTGACAATGCTTCTCTGCTATTCATAAAGTTTTCAATGGTTAATTGTTTCAGTAGTGGGCCGCCAGGTCCTTCTCCCTAGTCTGTCTTAGTCTGCAAGCTCAACTGAAACCTGTCCATCTGGGTGCCCCTGCTGGTGTCTGAAATACTGGTGGCATAGTTTTCAGCCTCACAGCACCATGCGAGCCCCTACAGCATGACAAGCTGATGAACTCATGGGGGACATAGCATATATTCCACTAGTAATTATTAAATGGCTGTTATCTTATATATTTTATTTAAAATTTGTTCATGATTTTATTAATTTTAGGCAGTAGTCCTTGACACTTACTTTGAAAATGAGGATTTTAACCTCCTTATCCTCTCTCTAAATCTGCAGCCATAGCATTCCCACATCCCATCCTTCCTGATCTCTGAAACTAAGTAGGGTTGGCCTGGTTAGTCCTTATATGAGAGACCAACTGGGAATACCAGGTACAGCAGGCCAAGGAGAAGGACCTGGCAATCCACTCCCAAAACCATCAGCCATTGAAAACCTGATGAATAGCAGGGAAGCACTGACAATAGTGCCAGGCATGGCACAGTGTCAGAAAGTGTTTCATTCTGGTGTACATTGGGTCACCATGAGTTATCCTCAACTCAACAGCACCTAACAGCAATATCCCTTCTCTACCTTTGTCACCCACAGCACAACTCAAGCCCTGCTCCTGGAATTTGTATTTTAACACTCTTAAACTTTTTAACTAGTAACATTTCTAACTATAACAAGAAAAGAAAGTCTTTATATTGTTCTCATAGATATATTCTAGAAGTTAGCTTATAAAAGATAGAGAGTTTCTTCTAGAGATAGACCAATGAGCTGAGGACAGGTGAAGGAAAAGCCCTGGAATGGTGAGGCTTCTAAGTGACCATGTCATGGGTCTTGGATGGAAGTCTCTGTGGCCCATTTCTTCATCTGTAAAATGAAGGAGTTGGCCTAGCCTGTTTATCTGGAAACTTTCAGTGACACAAGGAAAAATGTGGAATTATTTGGTTCAAGTGCTAAAAAGGAAAGCACACCCACAGTTTGGAAAATAATTTTGAGCTAAAGTAAAGAACATGTCAACAATGTCCTTTATTCATACCACTGGAGTTCAGTCTGTTTCTGCCCCAGTGGTATGCAGAGAATGCATATTTATTCAATTCTTCTAGTTAGAAAAATTAAAATGCAAATATATGTAAATTATGGACATTATAAATGAGAACAAGGAAGAAAAATAAAACTCTGATTACTGGTTGGTTAGAGGGACATTAATAGAATCTTGAAATCAAACCCAAAAATCCATGCTTAGAGAACCACAGCCAAGATAAATCCCCACTCTCGCCCCTGCATTTCTAAAGTCACCACCTGGATTCTATATCACCAGTTAGTGCTCGATTCTCCTGGCTGTGTTAACATTGCATGTGCGTAGGAGGTACAGAATTTCAATCCACAAATGACAAAATTCAGCTATTTTATAAATTTGTTTTATATATGATCTTGCTTTCCACCTTAAACTTCCCATTTCATCTTTTGACAGAAACTTAAATCACAGAGTGCTAAGTAAACTCAATGAAGTCAAGATTTTAATCTCTTAACCCTAATCCCTAAGGGTTGGAACTAAGCTCCGAGGACAAGGGCAGAGCAGAAGAGGAATATTTAGCATCAAAACCTGAAAATGGCCTTCAGTCATTGTCTCATCCATCTACACTGACACTCACTATAGCATCCAGATTCCCTCTGGTCACTGATTGACACCTTCCCCCACTGATGTTTCTGAGCCACGCACATCCCCTCTGACACCTGGTCAGTCACGTTCTCCATGCCAGTCATGCTAGTGCCTCCCTCAGCCCACTGAAAGGCTTCCCCAGATCTCAGGCCTCCTCCAGTGATTTCCCTGACCTTCTCAGCATGCACATGGAACATGATGGAATGTTCTCCCCTGCCAATGTCAGGCCACTAGAAACCTAAAGGCTGTTGCAGGCCCACTCTGTCTGAATCCAATATGGCGGCATATTGGTTCTGCTCTTGCCACACGGTGAGGGCTGCTGGAACACCAGGGCATGTTGTCTTCAGAGAGCCTTCATTGGTATGAAGCACAGGCTTTCCCTACCTTTAGATCAAATGTTCTCTCCTCCTCTACCCTCCGTAGGACAAAGGGCTCTTCTCAGAGGTACCCATTGCCATATCCAACTCTTTGTTCTCTTCTGCTTTGCTCTCTTGCTAGCCCATAAGATCTTTATCCCATTCGGAAACTAGAGCAAAAAAGGACACTTAGGTTCTGCTTGTGACAATGGCAGAGAATTCTGATCAGATCAACCCAAAAGCAGACTATAACACTATAAACTCTCAACAAAATACTAAAAAATAACTATCTAAAGTTATTTAGAGAGTAACTAAAAGCAGGAAACCCTGAGGAGCAGAATTAACACCTGGAAAAAAGAGGACTGTATGCCATTTTTAAGGATTTTTGCCCACAGTCTCATCAGAAGGAGGGTCACTATAATGCACATGGAAACCTGGAGAGTTGTTAGCTAGAAGAACTAGAGTTTGGGACTTCCACAGCAACTGGAAAGTGAAGATAAAACCCCAGGAAAGCAGGAGCACAAACCTCTTCATATAAACTCTACCCAAATCTCTCTTTGACCCTCAAACTTGGTTTGCTTGGGAAAGACTCTAAGCAACTCAAAGAATTGGACAGACATTTCAGCTGCTGCCACAGGGAAAACAGAATTTAGAGTTTTAATTTAGTGAAGTTAATTGTTTGCTGAAACAAAAATCAATAATCTTCAGAGGCCCATTGCAGAATAATCAGAATTTCTGCGTCCTACCATTTGCAATGTCAAGAATGCAATTCCAAACTACTAGACATATGAAAAGACCTTATTCAGGAGAACAGGAGATCAATGAAGACTGACCTAAGATGACTCAGAATTAGAAATATCAGGTAAAGATTTTAAAGCAGCCTCTGAGATGGCAAGGATTGAGAGGGACAGGAGAGGGCATAAGAGAACATTCTATGTGATAGTAATATCCTGAAGCTTGACAATTGTAGGGTCACAAAGGTGCATGCATTTATCAAAACTGACTGACTATACCCTTAGGACATGAACATTTCATTACACATAAATTTTATCATTAATGAAGCTAAACAAAATTGAATTCTAGTTAATGACATGCCTGAAAGTGTTTGAGAATGAAATATAATAATATTATCAATTGTTTACACCAGTCATACAATAAGATAGAAAGCTTGATAAATTGATATGAACAAACATAGCAAAATGTTAATTATAGAATATAAGGAATACATATACAATTCTTTTCATTTTTGGTATGTTTAAAAGTTTCATAATAAGCTGGGTGCCATGGCACACATTTGTAATCTCAGCAACTCAGGAGGCTAAAGCAAGAGGATTTCAAGTTCAAGGCCAGAGGCAGCCTATGCAATTTAGCAAGGCCCTATCTCAAAATAAAGTAAATAAAATTTTTAAAGGGCTTGGGGTATGGCTCAGTGGTAGAACATTTGCCCGACAGGCAGGACCTGGGTTCAACCATCAAGAACTGCACCAAAAAATAAACAAATAAATAAATAAGTTTCATAATAAAATGTTAAGAATAAAACACCTCATCTTGTTTAGAAAGAGGAAAAAAACCACTTTTATTTCAAACTCTATTATTTAGACTAAACAATACTCCTAAAAGACCTCACCCCTTATGCATGCCCCAAAAGTTTGCATTTCAAATTCTACCTTACATTCCTTCACTTCTCTTTAAATTTCTCATTGTAGCTGCAGCTGGGAGGAACTTCCAGTTTAAGATGGCAGATTAAAGGCAGCCTCTGTGTGATGTGGTAAGACTAAGGAGTTAGAATATGAAGGAGTGGACCCTTTTCCAAAGAAAGAAGGTCTAGAAGAGCACAGAAACCACAGAGGAGATTGTGAGATGGGCCCAGTTTGCAGAACAGAGCTGAGCAGAGAGAGGGACTCAGCAGGACACATCTCTAGCCATGGCAGTTACCGCGACAAGGGAGATAGGACGCTGACACCCCTAGAGGTTCAGACAGCAAGAAGCTTGGGAAAGTTGTTCAGAAACAAGACCCCACCAGGGAGAAGACTTCATCTCCTGATAGGAATTATGGGGACTGTCATCTCTGAGCCACAGTTAAATAAAGATTCCGTCCTCAACTGATCATCTCTACCTAACACACTCCAATATTAGAGGCCACAAAAAGAAGCCCCTGCGGTACTACTTTTTCTTTCCTTTTTCTTTCCTTTTTCTTTTTTTTTCTTTCTTTCTTCATTTTGTGCTGGGGATTGAACCCAAGATTTTCTATGAGGTTGGTGCTGTGCCATTATGCAGTGCACCTAGTCTTTTTTAAAAGTTTTGCTTAGAGACAGGATCACATTGAACTGTGCAGGTTGCCTCTGACTTGGGGTTTAAGATCCTCCTGCCTCATCTCTCAGAGATACTGGGGTGGCAAGGGAGCAAGTTAATATATAGCTCTTTTTTTCTTTTTCTTTTTTTCTATTCTTCCCTCTTTTCATTGTCAATTTTCATTTCCTCATTTTTCTTTTTTCTAATTTTTATCCCTTTCTTAGTTTTTTAAATCTTTTTCTGCCTATTTCTCTTTTTCTACTTATACTACAAATCCCTTAAGCTTATTCCTTCCTATTTTTCTGCTTATGTTTACATAATTCTGTTTATGTATCTTTTTCTTTATTGTGCAATCTTTTTATCTTTTGCTCCTTTGCCTTTGTTCTTCCTTCCTTTCAGTAAAGTAGCAGCATACAAAATCAGCATATATAAATCAGTAGCTTTTCTTTATATCAATAATGACCAGGTAGAAAAAGAAACCAGGAAAATAATCCCACTCATAATAGCTTCAAAACAAATAAAATACCTGAGAATAAACCTAACCAAGGAGGTGAAAGACCTCTACAATGAAAACTTTAAAACACTAAAGAAAGAAATTGAAGAAGACACCAAAAGGTGGAAAGTTCTCCTATGCTCATGGATCAAAAGAATTAATATTGTGAAAGTAGCTATGTTTCTGGAAGCAACCTACAGTTTTAATGCAATCCCCATCAAAATCCAAATGACATTCTTCCCAGAAATAGAGAAAACAATCCTAAAATTCAATGTAGCCACAAAAGACCCTGAATCACTAACGTGATCCTGAGCAGAAAGAACAATTCAGGGTGCATCATAATACCTGATTTCAAATTATACTACAAAGCCACAGTAACAAAAACTGCATGATACTAGCACAAAAACAGACATATAGACAAGTGGAAGAGGATTCAAAATAAATCCATGCAGCTACTGCCACCTGATATTTGGCAAAGTGCAAAAAAATATAAGTTAAAGAAAAGGCACTCTCTTCAATAAATGATGCCAGAATTGGATATCCTCATGTAGAAGACTGAAATGAGATCCCCCTCTCACATCTTGTACAAAAATCAGTTCAAAAATGGATCAAAGACCTTAATGTAAAACACAAAACTTTGAAACTGCTAGAAGAAAACATAGGGGAAAACTCTTCCAGACATAGGCACAGGCAAGGACTTTCTAAATAGGACCCCAAAAGCACAAGAAGCAATAGCAAGAATTGACAGACGTGATTACATGAAACTAAAAAGCTTTGCACAGCAAGGGAGACAATGAAGAGAGTGAAGAGATGGGCTATAGAATGGGAGAAAATCTTTGCCAGCCACGCATCAGACAGAGGATTAATATCTAGAATATATAAAGAGCTAAAAACAAAACCTAAATACCATAAAAGCAAGGTATCCAGTCAAAAAAAGTGGGTAAAAGAACTAAGCAAAGACCCCTCAAAAGAAGAAATACAAATGGCCAACAATCATATGAAAAAATGTTCAATATCCTTAACCATGAAGGGAAGTGCAAATCAAAACTACTTTGAGATACTGTCTCACCCCAGTCAGAATGGCTAGCCTCAACAAAACAAACAACAAATGCTGGCAAGCATGTAGAAAGAAAGGAACCCTATTACACTGCTGGTGGGAATGCAGGTTGGTGCTTCCGCTATGGAAATCAGTTTGGAGTTTCCTCAAAACACAGAACAACCAAAAAAAAAAAAAATAGAACTACCATATGACCCAGCTATATAAAACCTGGGTATATATCCAAAGTAATATAATCAATATGTCAATATATCACAGAGATACCTGTTCATCCATGTTTCCTGTAGCAGTACTCAAAATAGCCAAGATAAGGAATCAACCTAGATATCCATCAACAGATGGATGGATAAGGAAATCATGGTATATATACACCATGGAGTTTTATTCAATCATAATGAAGGACAAAATCATGGCATTTGCTGAAAAATCAATGGAACAAGAGATCATTTTAAAGTAAAATAAGCCAGACCCAGAGAGCCAAACATCATGTTTTCTCTCATATGTTGATGCTATACTTCAATATATATTCAGTATTAAAACATATAGGTCATGAAAGCAGAAGGGACCATGTAAGGGAAAATAATGGACTAAATAAAATGGGGAAGGGGAAGAAGAAAGAGTAATGGGAGGAAGGAAAGGAAACATCATATGTCTTGACCTTAAGGGAAAATTGAGATGTATACACATAAACAAGACATGCAAGTAGAAGGGGGACCATTGGTGGTGAAAAGAGGAGGTTAATGTGCAGGTAATGGGGGAGGGGAACATGAGCAATGTTCAATGAAATGCATGTATGGAGATTTCATAATGAGATCCATCAAGTTGTACACTAAAAATTACTAATAAAATAAGATTGCTGAGAAGAAAACAAATTCCCATTGTAACATATCTTCCTTTAACTGGGAAAATGGATGACTTTGGTCCAAGAAAGTGGAAGGAATGTGAGTGCAATCAGTTGAAGGAATGCAGTAAACTCCACATATAGTAACCCAAAAGCCTATGTGACAAGCATTTAGAACCCGTGTTTGGCATGTACTTTCTCAGAAAATCTTCCTAGATATTATTCTCTCTTCTACTCTGTACCATCAGTCTTGAAGGTAGATAGGAAGGAAATTTTGTGGTAATTTGGTGACCTATGTGGCAAAATTTGCAATGGCTAAATTCAAAGGTTACAATGGAGCATAATAGGGTGGAAAGAGCCTTGTCCAGAAATCAGCACATTTACGTTCTAAATTCATCAGCATTGCCAACATGTTATATAACTGGGTATGTCACTGGATTTCAGACCTGGAATGTCTTCTGGAAAATCCATGCTGAAATCTTCAATTGCAATTAAGATAAATGAGGCCAAAGGGGTTAGCACATAGGCCAAGACCATAGAGCCTGCCACTTCTTGTGACTACAGTATCCTCATTTATTTATCTAGCTCGTCACTCATTCAACAAACACTTGCTGAATTGCAGCAATTGGCATTCACCAAGAATGAGATAATTTTGCTATTTTGGAGCTATTCACAATCTACTGAGAGAGAAAGAACTGTAAACAAATTTAACAACATAGTTAAACCATTGGCCTTTTGTTTTTCGTTGTTAGGTGCCATCAAGTCAGATCCAACTCATAGCAACCCTAAGTACAGCAGGGCAAAACACTACCCAACTCTATGCTATACACACTGTCTTTTGAAGTCCAATGTTGCAGCTGTTATGTTTCTTCTCATTTTTAGTCATATCACATCAACAAAAGGAGATCCTAGGGGCTTTTCTCCATTCTTGTCATTAAAGTTGGTTCTAGTTTAAGAAGCCAACTCTTCCCCCATTGTTTCTTGAATGCCTTCCCCCCAAAAAGAAGTTCATTTTCTGGCACTATATTTGACAGTGCTTCTCTGCTATTCATAGGGTTGTTTCAAGAGTGGGCTGCCAGATTCTTCTCCCTAGACTTTAGTCTGGAAGCTCAGCTGAAACCTGTCCACCATGGGTAGACCTGCTGGTATCTGAAATACTGGTGGCCTACCTTCCAAAAGCATCACATCAACACACAAGCCCCACAGCATGACAAGCTACAGACACATAGGGGACTGGCCTTAGAAATGTATCATAAGTGACATGATGGCTATTGTGGAGGACTCTGGAAATTTTCATATGGAAGCCTGAAGTGCCAACCACACTGATACTTTCCCTTTTAATAAAAAGCAGATAGGATTATGGTATAGTTTGGATTGGGAAGGTCTCCCAAAGGTCTATATGTTAAAGTCTTGGTCCCAGACTGTGTTGCTATTGGAAGATGATGGAATTTGAAGAGGTGAAGCCTACTGGGAGGATTTAGGTCATAGAGGGCATGCCCCCAAAAGGGATTGTGGAAACTTCGTCTCTTTTTCTTTCTCTTTTTTGGCACCCAGCATAAGGTGAATGTTATTCCCCCACCATGCACTCCCACCATGATATACAGCTTTGCCACAGGTCCAAAGCAACAGGGCCAATAAAACATGAACTGAAACCATGAGCCAAAATAAATCTTCTCTCTTTGTAAGTTTATTATGTCAAATATTTTGTTATAGTAATGGAAAGCTGACTAATATAGATTGGCAGACTAGTCCTCCCCTATTGTTCTTTAAGTATATTCTCCAAAATGCAGTAATTTCTCCCAGAAAATAGGCCATCTATATTCAATAAGTTCTACATATCTTTTACTGGCAGTCTCTCTTTGTTTATGAATTCATACACACTTTGTATGCTTCTATTGAGGAATAAATAGAAAACTATCCTTGAATGTTGAAACTATGTAAATATATAGTGATTAAAGAGAACCAAAGGATTCACATTTCTTCCACAAAGAAATAATAAAATGACTTGGGAGGCAGAAGCAGGAAGATCACAAGTTTGAGACCAGAGGCAGTCTATGTAATTTAGTAAGACCCTGTCTCAAAAAGCAAAGATGAACAAACAAAAAAAAATGGACTAGGGGTGCAGCTAAATGGTTATAGCACTTGCAAAACATGCAAGTGTGAGGCCCTGGGTTCAACCCCCAGTACTGCAAAAAAAGAAAAAAGAAAGAAAGAAAGAAAGAAAGAAAGAAAGGAAGGAAGGAAGGAAGGAAGGAAGGAAGGAAGGAAGAAAGAAAGAGAGGGCGGGGAGAAAGGAAAGGAAAAGAAAAGAAAAAAAGAAAAGAAAAGAAATGTCAGAACCCCACTCTACCCCAATTGTGTCAGAACAGCCCAGTTAGGTCTTTTATTGTTGTTGTTAGGTGCCGTTGAGTCAGTATCTGACTCATAGCGACCCTCTGTACAACAGGGGAAACACTATTGTCAGTGCTTCTCTGATGTTCATAGGGTTTTCAATGGCAGATTGATTTTTGGAAGGGGGTTGCCAGGTCCTTCTCCCAGAGTTAGGTCTATAGAGGTTTAATATTCAGCATGTCAACTCTTTCTGCCACCAAACCAGTCCTGGGGCCCAGAATATTTAAGGCACTAGGCAAGGCCAGAGAAGTTAATCCTCTGATATTATGTGGTACAGGTCCCACTTCCTTGAAATTTCTGATTCATTGAAATGAAAAGACAAGATATTATCTTAAGGAAGACAGTCCAGAGTTTGCAAACCAGAAAACACAGAGGAAAGTGCAAGCTGCTCTCTCATCAGAGAGGCCTAATGAGTGAGCCAGTGAGCAGTCCAGCCGGCTGGAGGTGAAAGAGTGGTGGAGGGAGCACCATCAAAGGAGAGGTTGTCAGCTAAGCTTCAACAACTCTGAAAGGCAGCTCTGCATGTGGGGAGCAGTATGAGGATATTGTGAACAGAAGTCATGGGGCATTTGATGTGGAAAAATAAAGTTGAGTAGGGAAGTTGAGTAAATATGCCATCCTGGATATACAAAGACCAGAAATTAAGCCTAAATCCAACCTAGATTGTATTCAGAGAAACAGGAACCTCCTCAGCCACCTTCATGGAACAAGAAGGAAGGGATAAGTCAGATAACTACATGTGATTATGGAGGGGCTAAAGGTATAGGAATGCTCCATCGTATGGTAATTAAAAAGCAGAAAGGTGGCAACTAAAAATGCTTCAAAAAGGAGTTGTGGGTAGAAATTGAGAACACATTGGGATAGTGGAGGAAAAGAAAAGCAAAACAGAGAAGATGATTGTGATGAGCACAAGGTAAAAAATAAAAAGAGAAGATGTCCCCTCCCAAAGTAAGGACTGATGTAGGAACTAGTTCAGAAAAAATCCATATTGAAGTGGAAAGGATAGGAAGAGAGAACAGTGGGGAAATCAAAAAAAGGAAGAACCTAGAAAATAAGCTCAGAATGTTTAGAACACAAGGTTCCAGAGAGGGCTCTAGCAAATAGCCCAGAACCAGGGAGAAGATAGAAGGAAAGAATAGAAATGAATACCAGACATAATGAATAGAGGCACATTCAGAAAGTTCCAAAATTCATAACTAGAGAAACAGGAACATCAGCATGTGCTGGTGGATCTGAAAACTTGGCAGAGAGAATAGCAAACATAGAATTTTTAAATACTTACTTATAATAAATCTGTAAAGATCAAATCAGATCATGAATATAAACAGACTACCAAAAATTTATATGCATTATTATATAATCATAAAAGGTTGTTTTATGATATGACTAATGATAATATGAATAATACAGATCCATTATCAAGAAGCTACTGAAAATTATAGTACAGAAACTTAAGAACAGCCTTCAATGTGCTTCCAGTACTTAGCACTAAAGTGAAGCTATTAGCTTAAGGCCAGACATGAGCTCATTCAAAACGTCAGAAATTAAGCAGCCCAGGGGATGGAAGGCCCACCCATGGATAAGTATCTGAAATTCACTCTCATATCCCAAAGGGGTAGGTCATTTAAGACAAGGATAACTCATGAACTCTATGCCTCTTCTTTTGCAATACCTTAGCCAGTCTCACAGGGCACATGTGACACCAAGTGCCACTCCCAAAATATGTTCTCTCCTTTTCCTTTGATTAATATCAATCCCACATTGTAGCATGGCATATAGTAGAGTAGCTCAAGTATACATTTTCCAGCCTCCCTTGCAACTATGAGTGCCATATTCTGGCCATTGGAATGAGGAAAAAAGGTGATATTTGCAATATATAGTTGTCCTCTTTGCATTACTCCCCTTCCTGTTGGCCAGAATGTGGCAGTGGTAGCAAGAATCATAGCATCCATTTTAGACCACAAGATGAGGGGGAAATGCATTAAGTACAGCAGAGCAACAAGGGAGGAGGAACCTGGGTCCTTAATATGAAGTCACCATAACATTTCTGCTACATATGTTCAGATTGTTACATGAGAGAATAATAAACTTCAGTCTTCTTTAAGCCACTATTATTTGAGCCTTTGTTAACAACCACACCAATATCATAACTCAAATAAACAGTCCCATTTATGTAATAGGTAAGAACTTTTCAATCCACATTCAAATGTGCAATAAATGTGAATTAACTTTTCATGTGTCAACTTAATCTCTATTTCAAACTCCTATCTAGTTTGGTGATGGAAAACAATCATCTCATTCAAGTCAGGTTTTCTCAGCCAATCAGGACTTTCTTCACTAATTTAGTATTTCCTCCTCTGCCTGGTCTCCTGAGAGTTTATATAACATTCAGGTATGAGCAGGAGCTTTGAACCCAGTCATCATAAAGTTTCATTGGCATCTCCCAAGTTGTAAATTGTGTAGGTATCTGGGTTCCTACAGTCCTCAGGTCCACAAGACATTGATTGACAGTGCCATTGCTCCTAACCCTGAGTGCCCTCAAGGAGGACTCAGCCATATCCACCTCACTGGAGCTACATGGGAAGATCACATCAAGATGCTGGATCCAGACTTGTGCTTCAAGCCCCTCTGCCAAGACACCCATGTGACAGACAGTCTGATTCCTGCTCTCTTGTGTTAAATAGCACAGGAAGATTTTTACCCTCTCAAAGCAAGGGAAAAAGAAGCAAAGTTTTCCCTTCCCCCTACTTTCCTTGGATCCACAGGCTTCTCTGGTGATTCTCCTATCACTTCCTCTACTCACACTTGTTGTTGTTGTTGTTAGGTGCCATCGAGTCGGTATCTGACTCATAGCGACCCTCATAGGGTTTTCAATGGCTGACTGTTTCGGGATTGCCTTGGGAGTGGGTTGCCACGTCCTTCTCCCATTTTTGTGGTGCTGGGAATTGAACTCGGGACCTCAGAGACTGCAGCGCAGCACTCTACCAACTGAGCTAAATCCCAGCCCCTACTCACACTTAGCATTTCAAATTAGAAGGCCAAGAACTTGATAACTACTGTAACAATTCACTCAAGAGTAATAAGTGCCAATTACTCCATATCTGGCAAAATGACACCTTTCTCAGATTTTCAATAATATAATTTACCAGCCACTATTCAGTGAGATTAAATATACACATTTATGCCCACTTAGGCCTTTTCTCTAGATACCTTATATTGAAAATGACTCAATTATGTATATATGTTGACCAAATCCCTATACAATACACACTGATTCTCCAAGTGACCATATAAATATCCTTCTATCCATGAAAGTCATGCTTGATTTATATGATGTTATTGGGGGTAAAAAGGGTAGAAAATCTCCATTTACACTTTTATGACCTCATCATGAAGTTCAAATGCTTTTACACATGGGCCGGACTCATAAGCATGATACATTAGATGATACGAAAGAGAAAATAGATAAGCCAGTAGGTCCATCATGAGAGACCTTTTCTTCTACTTTGCCTTAGTTCCCCCACACGGTTATACCATGGTTAAAATACCATCACCACTATCAGCTCTCCTCAAATCCCAATTCCAAATTTGCCACACTGCAACCACAACCTCTTACTCTTCTGGAATATTTGCTCATGGATTCCTGTTGCCAAACTTTCTGACCACAAACCACTTTCTCCCTATCCATTAGCTAATTATCCATTAGCTCAACTTTGGTTCACTTTCATCCTTGATTCTACGGTGCAGCATAATCACTCCCTTGCTAATGACCCTCAACTCCCTGGCTGTTCTCTGCCTATCATCCTTGCCTGGGAAAACCGCAGTCCACTAGACTCCAACCCTCTACCCTCCTGGAGCCTGTACCTGAGCAGCTAAATATTACCAGAGAAAGTTAACAGCTAAATTCATGCATTCAATAAACATTATTTGAACAGCTACTATTTATCAGGCTCCATTTAGGCACCATGAAGATAGTGGTGAGGAAGATAGTCAAGACACCTGCTTTCTAAAGACACCATATTCTGAAGAATAGGCCTCACCCCAAATTTATGGACTCCTATACACACTCTCCCCAGGTGTCTGTCAGCTTGTGGTGCAGTTGGGGCTTACGTGTTGCAGTGGTGCTGAAAGCTACACCACCAGTATATCAGATATAAGCAAGTCTACCCACGGTGGACAGGTTTCAGCTGAGCTTCCAGACTAAGACAGACTAGGGAAAAGGATCTGGAAGCCCACTCCCAAAACCATTAGCCATTGGAAACTCTATGAACAGCGGAGAAGCACTGTCAAATATAGGGCTGGAAAATGAGCCCCCCAGGCAATCAGGCATTCAAGAAATGACTGGGAAAGAGTTGTCTCCTCTAAATAGAGTTGAACTTAATGATGGGAGTGGAATAAAGCTCCTGAGACTTCCTTGTGCTGATGTGGCACAACTCAAAATGAGAGAGAACATAGTGACTGCAACAATGGACTCAAACATAAAAAGATCATGTGCATGGCACAGTGTCAGGGAAGGTTTCCTTTTGTTGTACAAATGGTCATTATGAGTCAGACCTGACCAGATGGCACCTAACATACACAAAATACATGCACACTCAAGAAAGACAACCAATTCTGTGCTGTATATCTTCTGCTTTCTTTCAAGTCTCCCACGCTCACTCCTCTATCTGTAACCTTACCTGTCGGTCTTGTACATTCTTCATTGGCAGAAAATAGATAAATTAACAAGGTACATGAGGTGTATATCTAAATCTGTCTTCCTTTCTATTACAAAGTTTCCCTGCTTCTCACAAAACCAATCCCTTCTCTTGTGCCCTAGATAAAATTTCCTCTTGTCTTCTCAAGGGCTTTGCTTCTTTGACTGAATATTCCCTTCACATGAAAACGCTTTCTCCTAAATCCCATCTTTTAAAAGACTTCCTTTATCCTCCACCTAATCATAGCTAAAGGGCTGGGATTTAGCTCAGTTGGTAGAGTGCCACTGAGGTCCCAGGTTCAAATCCCAGCACCACAAAAATGGGAGAAGGACATTGCAATCACTCCCAAAGCAATCCCAAAACAATCAGCCATTGAAAACCCTATGAGGGTTGCCATGAATTGGACACGACTCAACGGCACCCAACAACAATAACAATCATAGCTAAACTTCTCAAAAGAGATGTCTACATGAATGTCAACTTATTTAGCCCATTTTCTCTCTAACCTGTTCTTATGTGATCCCCATGCCACCCCACCACGTCACTAGAATGGCTCTTATCATGATCAATAACTATCTCCATGCTGCCCCAACTACCATCCTCTTTGTCTTCATTGTACTCTGTCCCTTGCCAGTGTTCAGCAAGGCTGATAGTTCCCTCTCTTCTTGAGCACACTGCTGTCTGTTGGCTTCTAACCACCCCAAGATTTTCTCTTGTCTTGCTGGCTATTCCTCCTCAATTTCTTTTGAGACCAAGTTCTGAACCATGCTGTTGCTCTAACCATTCATCTCCTCTCTCTCCACAGTCTCCTAGGAGAGCTACCCTCTTGATGTGGCATTCAACATTGCAATATGTGTAACTCGGCAACTCTCAAATTTAGATCTTAGCTCAGACCTCTCTCTGAGCTGCAGACTCACATATCCAACCACAAATTCTGCCCACCCTCACAGATAGATGGACATAGAGATTGACTGATTCACCCCATGTTTCTCCCTTCCTACTGCCAGCAGCCCAAGGCCCGGCCACAGGAGCCACTGCTACATTGTCCTCTCTCCATGCTGCCCTTCTTGCCTCTTCCCAGCTAGTCTCCACACAGAGGCCAGGAGTGGCAGCATGGACTTTTCTGTTTAAAGGAATTCTTTAGTGGCTTCCTTCTCTGTGACATAAAATCTCAACTCCCCACACAGCAGCAGGCCCTGCATGATCTGAGATCCCAACTCCACCCCTTTCCCTGTGCTCTCTAGTCACATGGTATTTCTGCTAGTCCTCAAGAATCTTTCCCACAGGACGGGCTTTGCTCTTTCTACTCTTTCCTTCTGGAGTGTCTTCTCCTCACTCCTGGACAGCTCCTTCCATCCTTTCTTGAGTATAAAGCAGTTGTCCCCACTTCCTATTACTTCCTACCTCAGACTCATGCTGTTTTTCTCATAGTGCAGCTGACCCTCCACCCTCCATATCCATGGGTTCCACAGTTGGGATTTCAATCAATCACAGATTGAAAATATTCTCCTCAAAATTGTATCTGTCTTGAACATGATAATATTCCCCCAAAAATCGCATCTGTCCTGAACATGAAAAACCTGCACAGATTTTTTCCCTGTCATTATTCCCTAAATGAAACAGTGCAACAACTATTTACATTGTATTAGGATTTAAGGCATAGAAGGATGTGCACAAAGCCTGCAGTTGTACCACTGTGGCAGTTGATCTCATCAGATCTCAGAAGCTAAGCAGGGTCAGGCCTGGTTAGTACTTGGACGGGAGACCGCCTGGGAACACCAGGTGCTGTAGGCTTGGGAGAAGGACCTGGCAACCCACTCCCAAAAAACAATCAGCCATTGAAAACCCTATGAATAGCAGAGAAGCACTGACAATAGTGTTTTGCCTGTTATATATAGGGTCACTATGAGTCAGACACAAACTCGACGGCACCTAACAACAACAACAAGGATGAGCACAACTATATGCAAATACTCCATCACTTTATTTAAGGGGCTTGAGTATCCATAGGTTTTGGTATTCAGAAGGGGGCAGGGGTGGAGAATGGTGTCCTGAAATCCAACCCCTGCAGACACTGAGGGATAACTGTGCTTGTCACAATTTGAAATTATTTTTAATAATTTGGTTGATTCCTTACCAAATTGTACCTATATTTCCCATTCAAACACAAACCGCATATGAACAGAGCCATAATCTACCCTATTCATCATGGCATTTCTAACATTCATCCAAATGTCTGACATCAACTCCAAATTAAATGAAACATTTGCAGAATGAATAAATAAAAGAGTGAATAGGTAAAGTAGAAGACTTATAAGCTATATATGCCATGTCCATAGCCGTTAAATCTTTGTGTGGCAGTAGCCTAATCACTTATGAACACTAGCTATCTCTTTGTGCTCTTTTGTATATATAAATTTTCTTATTCAGCCTTTGAGATATGCAACTTTCTGGATTTTCAGTTTATTTATGCCTACAGCATTAGTTCTAAAAACCTCAATTAATGTCTTGTTTTGTGTAAGCAAATGCTTTAGAACATTCAGAATCTACTTTTGAATCCTTAAGGTGATATTTTCAGATGTCTGAGAATAACTTGATAAAAGAAAGCAGATAGAGCAGGGTAAATCACAATGCAATTATGAAAGCACACTCTACTGGCATATACAATAAAAGAAACCATTTTCTGAATACTTCCTTTGTGTCAGGCACTGAACTAAACCCTTCATGTACATAGCACATTTAGATATCACTACAACCCAATGAGAGGGACTCAATAATGTTCCCATTTTAGAGATCAGAAAATTGAGGCTTCACCACTTGATTAGCATGATCAGATTCACACAGCTAGCAAGTAGTAAAGACACACTGTTAGTCCTGTTGCTAATCTTCCACCTCAGGCTTGCACACACACACACCAGGGCTCTTTGCAATTCAGTTGACAAGAGATAATGCAGAAAGAGTACAAAAGGCCCCTAAACCTCATCCTTGTATCTCTCAACCATCCTATCTATTAACAGAAGTGGGTCTTCTACAGTGAAATGGCTATATTGGTTTTTTCTAGTTTATCTCAGTCCTTGTTATGCAAACCTCATAGTTCTTATTGCACAAAAGTCCCAAGAAAATCTGTAATGTAGTTATCATTAGGTCTTTGGAACTAGTCTTTCCTTTTCAGAAGACCCAAAAGTGACAGGCTAATGACAGTTGCACTCCTGTAGCCTTGAAATGTGCTCAGTAGGTCATTTTTCAGGACAACTCCCATGGAGAAGACATAGGATAAGGGCCAGGGAACAGATGTGTTCCCTACAATCTTCTTCCCTTAGTCCCAAACTATAGTCACAAGGAGGAAGCTTGGCAATTCCCAGGCACTAATGAGGCAAGAATTACAATTAGTTCTAAGCAGATTCCCTTCGGCTCATATTTTGCTGTCTAGAAATCCATTTGTTATCTGCCAGTGCCCCTTCATCTTTCTGTTATGTTCGCATCAGAACAGGCAGGCTATGAGTTAATTCCAACAATCAAAAATGACACAGGCTTTGCTCCAGGCTCCTACACAGAGGGCAGGGCTCCAGGGAGCAGTCCCTGTTCATTACATATGGTAGGCTAAATATAGAGGAAAGAGCCAAATTTAACAGTTGATTTCCTACCTTGCTGGCCTGTTTTATTTACAAGTATTAATAGTGACAGCTACCATTCAGCGAGTGCTTTTTACCTGAGGGTATTGTTAGTCAGCTGGCCATTACTATAAGAAATACCTCAGACAATCAACTTATAAAGAGAAAAGATTGATTTTGACTCAAAGTTCTGGAGGTTCCAGCATGATCAGCTGGTCCTGTTCCTTTTGGGTCTGTGATGAAGCAGCACATCATGGCGGGAGCCTGTGGCAGAGTGAAACCACTCACCTCATTACTAGGAAGCAAAAGAGAGTAAGAAGAAAGCAGGAGTCGCATGGTACTGTTGGAGGGCACAGGGCACACTCCCAGTGACGGGAGGACCTCCCATCCCACCAGGCCCCACCTCTTCATTCCTGCCTCCCACTAGCGCCCTCTGGAGGTAAGGCTTCACCACATGGACCTTGAGGGAGCTATAGCAGCTACTCACTGGAGCCTTGGGCAGGTTGCCATGCTTTAGATCTTGAATATACTCCAGATGCCCATGTGGTAAAGCCTTGGTCCCCAGGATGGTAAAACTGGGAGGGATAGAAGCTTTAAGAGGCCGAGTAGGAAGTCTTTACGTTACTTCGGGCTTGTCTTTGAAGAGGAGGGTCAGACCCCACACCCTTCTGTTTCCTCTCTTCTTCTCACTGGCCATGAAGTGAATGGTTTTTCTCTGCCACTCTCTCCCACCATGGTATACTTCTTCACCACAGCCCCAAAAGCAATGAGGCCAACTGACCATGGACTGGAACTTCCAAAACTGTGAATCAAAGTGAATATTATCTTTATAAGTTGATTATCTCAGATATTGCTTTACTGTGCCAGGAAGCTGACTAACACACATTTATCAGTTTATTTAAGCCTCAGAATAACCCAATGAGATACCATTACTATTCCTATTTTACTGATATGGAAACTGAGATATGAAACATTTAAATATCATGCTCAAGGTCACAAAGCCAAAAATATCTGATATAAGACTTATATGTGAAGAGTATGACTCAAAATCTGAATTCTTTATCTCTATATTCACCAGGTTCTACAACTATATAAACAAATACCTATAAATATCAAGCTGGATGTCCTTAATTCCAACCACAGAATCATCTCAAAAGGGCATAATAGCTGGGGATGTAGCTCAGTGATAGGTGTTTGCCTAGCATGCACAAGGCCCTGGGCTTAATCCCCCAAAACCACAAAACAAGGAAGAGGAGGAAGAGGAGGAGGAGGAGGAAGAGAAGGAAAAGGAGGAGGAGGAGGAAGTGGCAGAGGAGGACGAGGAGAAGGAGAAGGATGAAGTATTCTGAACTTGGTTGTGAAATCATAGATATTTAGGGAATGATAGGCTCTTAACAAGGCATGTGGGAGAAGGGGAAAGCTTATACCATTTACTTTAGAGAAGTAAACTAAGATTAGCAGATAGTAATAGTAGGAGTGTAGATTTTTACCTAGGTGGGGAAAGGATGTTTCAGTAAATGTCACCATTAGTTTCATGGGCCAGACTAAGTAGCACACATTATTTCTGCTTTCATTCCATTGGAGAGGGATTAGTCACATAACCAAACCCGTCTGCAAGGGAGGCCAGAAGATAGCATGACCCACCTACTATGTGTCCTGAGGATGGTTTTATAAGTCATACTCTTCACATATAATTCTCGCATCAAGAATTCCTGTCTTTGTGACCATGGGCAGAAGCAGAAAGCAGATCTGGTGCAAGGGCCTTTTCCTCTGAGCTCCATGGCACTTTCCCCTTACTTACAGATGTTCTCCAAGGTCACCGGGACTCAGAATGAAATAACTTTTTTTTGTCCTTGATGTCTTCACCTCTACTGTAGTGCTGCAAGTTGCAGATAGCCACACTAATAAAGAGCTGAGAATTCTGGGAGAAGAGAATCTGAATATAATACAAGCTTTTCTGGATGCTGTGAATAGGGGGATGGCTACCCGCAGGGACACCATGCAAATGTTTCAAATAATCCAAAAGAGAGAAACTGTGTGGTATTATAGAATCCCTTAAAGAACGAATAATCAACTTTCAGACTAGTGCCTGACACCCCAAAACCCCTAAACCTTCCAGCACTTCCCACATTGTGCTTACATTTATACTTTTCCTGAGTTCTCAAACAAAAATAGAGATGAGAGTAGGTTAAAAACCCATTTTAGCTGCTTGCCAGTGAAAAATGGCATCATGCAGCCAATGGTTATTTTTGGAAAATCCACTCTCCTCCAGAGAGGAAAACAAAATCAGATGGTTTTTCCACTGGATCAATTTTAAAGTGTGGAAGTAGGGGGTGATGGGTCTCAGTAATAGACTCTAATGTAGGAGTCCATTAAAAATTCACCATTTAGAAAGAAATGGGCGCTCTCTCCCAAAGAGTTGCACATTCTCCATCGAAGTAGTCAAGCTACCCACTTTGCTTCTCCCCCAAGGCCAAAACCCTAATTTTCTCTGTTTCTTGCTCTCAGAGTTATTATAAGAGCACTGAGGCAGTCATGTTTTTTCTCACTGTAAACAAAAAGAATAGCAGCGCTCTCCCTTTTCCTGAGATGCCCAACTCAACCAAGGAAGAGGACTCTGTTTCTCTGCCACTGTACCTAGAACATCAGCTTGTTGTCCTACTTGCTTCTGAAGTACTGCCTGATATTCACCCTGAGTCTGAGGAGAGAGCCTAAGTTGAGGCAGTGGCCAACTACAGAAAAGATTATGCTTTCTCCATCAAGTATAAAATTATATGGACATAAAAAGCCATGTTTGCAAAGAATTATTAATGATATTTTCTATTCATAGGTACATCAATAAAATGTCTCATCATAAAGATATTGAACCCTGCCTTCATAATTTAAGATTGAAAATAATAAATTTAACATGATTTGGTGATTCATGCAGAAAAGAGTCCTCATACTATGCTTTTGATTATCCTGAAGAAAAGAAGGCTGTGTTTGTGAAGAACAGTTTTCCTAGCATACTTGAAAAAATGGTAATTTGCCATGTCTCTGACCATTATTTTGTGAATAAAGTTATAAGCAATAGTGAGGTCCAAAGTAAAAATCCTATAAATACTATCCAAATAGGTTGCTAATTTTATGGGGAAAGAGTTTTCCCCAGTTCTGTTAATAGCATTTCTACTCTATCTTTATTTGCCTATATTTTCATGTAACAAAGACTGTAAACACAGATATTGCTTACGAGAAAGTCTGACAAAGTTGAAGAAAAGACCAAAAGAGTACTAGTAATAAAAAAGAAGGGCTGGGGTTTAGGTCAGTTGGTAGAGTGCTGCTCTGCACTCTCTGAGGTTCAATCCCCAGCACTGCAAAAATGGGAATAGGACCTGGCAGCCCACTCCTGAAGCAATCCCAAAATAATCAGCCACTGAAAACCCAATGAATATCGGAGAAGCACTGACATAGTGCCGGGCCTGGCACAGTGCTGGCTAGTATTTCATTCTGTTGTACATAGAGTCACTAAGAGTCGGACTTGACTGGATGGCACCTGATAACAACAGTGCAGCCATAGCCCTATGGCATCCGATCCCTTCAGATCTCGGAAGCTAAGCAGGGTCGGGCCTGGTTAGTACCTGGATGGGAGACCACCTGGGAACACCAGAAGCTGTAGACTTGGGAGAAGGACCTGGCAACCCCCTCCCAAAAATCAATCTACCATTGAAAACCCTATGCACAGCAGAGAAGCACTGGCAATAATGTTTCCCCTGTTGTACAGAGGGTCGCTATGAGTCGGATACCAACTCGACAGCACCTAACAACAACAACAACAACAATAACAACAGTAAAAAAGAATAATAACATTAGTATTATATTAGTATGTTCATAAACTATGCCAAGAGCTTTGTGTACTTATCTGTACTAGACTCACATAAACTTCTATTTCAGAAATGTGGAAACAGAGTCACATGTTTAGATCTATTTCCCCAAATCCTACACTTAGTAAATGATGATGCTGGGATTTGAAATAAGAGACTAACTTTAGCACTCAAGCTTCTAACACTATACTATACTGCTTCATATTTTTACTGAGAAGAAAAGGAAGGCGGGTGTTGGAGAAGATAAATGTCTTATCTTCTTATAGGCCTACCCACTCAAGAAAATAAAGGAAATTTGCCAATAATAAAAAAAATCTAATCTTCATTTTTTAATTCTAGGTCACCATACCCAGTGGCCATTTAAAATGCATTGTCTTAAGAACTCTGGTATACGTTTATAAACTGCCTCAGAAAAAGAAAAAGTACTAAGAGCTAATTAATAAAAGCCTCTTCCAACTTAGCACAGCAAAGCAAATTCAAAAAAAATAATTTCAGGATTTTTCACAGCATAGAAATGACCATCTCTCTAATCTTAGCTGTCTTGCAAAACAGAAAATGAGAACACTAAATAGGAAATGATGGCCATATATGCTAGCTGATTCTAATTGAAACAGTTCTTTAAAAAATAAGTGGCAAAACAGACCACAAACTCAAGTTAGAAACAGCAAGTCTATGGCATTCTTAGCAAGCATTCACATTTTCAAATAAAAGACAAATTAATCATGAAGTAGTTTGAGATTCAAAAAGAAATAAAAATGGGCCAATTATTAATCAGATGAAAACACATATAATCTCGACTTATTTAACAAATGGAATAAGTGCAAAATGATGCTGGAGAGCTCCCGGGCTTTGGGCCTGCAGTGCAGGTTAACTCAAGAACCAGGCGCCGCAGCACACGCCTGTAACCCAGTGATTCAGAAGCTCAAGGCAGGAGGATCTCAAGCTCCAAGCCAAAGGCAACCTGTGTAACTTAGTGAGACCCTGATTCAAAATAAAAAGTAAAAAATGGATAGGGGTACAGTTCAGTAGTAGAACACTTACAAAGCATATGAGACCCTGGGTTCGATCCCCTAAAACACACAAAAATGGGAGTGAGAAAGAAAAAGGAGGGGGGAATAATCTGATAAAATAAGCTAGTTCCTTCAGTTTTGCTGGACTTTTTTTGGAAAACATGGTTTTCTGATCCAAAATAGGTGAAGCCCATTCCTACCCATGAGGACACAGGAAGATTATGTGCAAGACAGAAGGCAGGTAAGGGGAGATCTGAGAAGAACCTCATCTAGCATTCAGAGGAGCACAGGGCATGGCGGTAAGGGGGAGAGCTGCTGGTGTGTACTAGAGTCTCGGCATTGCTCTGCACTGCGCGCCTTGCAGGAACAAAAGCATTTGGCACACTCCCAACAGCCACCAATCATGTCCTCCTGACCCAAGGCCAAAGGTCCTTTTAGACAAAAAAGACATTATCTAAGTGGGATTTGGCTCAGTGGGTAGAGCACTGCTCTGCAGTCTCTGAGGTCCCGAGTTCAATTCCCAGCACCGCAAAAATGGGAGAAGGACCTGGCAATCCACTCCCAAGGCTATCCCGAAATAGCCAGCCATTGAAAACCCTATGTGGGTCACTATGAATCGGATACCGACTCGACGGCACCTAACAACAACAACAACAACAACAACAAGTGACAAAAGAAGGGTTCTTATTGAAAAAGCAAAGACCAGATTGGCTCTACAGCAGCAGGTGAAAGATAGGTTGGCTTTACCCAGTGGCTGACTTTGTTGTTGTTAGGTGCCATCAAGTCGGGTCCAACTCACAGCCACCCTATATACAACAGAATGAAACACTGCCAGCACTGTACCATTTTTGTCACTATTGTCAGTGCTTCTCCGATATTCACAGGGTTTTAGATGGCTGATTGCTTCCGGAGTGGGCTGCCAGGTCCTCTCCCAAGCCTACAGCCCCGGTATTCCCAGGCAGTCTTCCATCTGAGGACTAACCAGGCCTGACCCTGGTTAGTTTCTGAGAGCTGACTGGATTGAATGCCAGGATGGTAAGGCTGAAAGCCTGCTAACTTTATCCCTTTCTAATGGCCATAAATGAAAAGTAGTTGGTCTTTTTGCCTTAAAACTTGAAAAGATGGAAGCAATCATTCTGGAACCTCCAAACCCTGCCTTGAAGACTGAGGCACCCTCTTTTCTTGCTACCTTCACTTAAGCATTCACTCCTACCACAGACCTCTTCTAAATGCCTACTCTGTGACAGATACTGTGCCAGGGACATATGGATGTCAATAGCCCCTGTTCATCCTGAAGGAACATATGTCAGCAGGAAGTGCTAAGTCAGTTATGTCAAGCTAAGATATGCCAAATGCTGATGGAAAGCAGAGGGAAAGAATGGTGACTTTTCCAAGAAGAGAGCTAGCTAATGAGGGAGGGGAACTTGAGCCGGTTTCTGACAGGAAGAGGCATCTGAGTCACCTCTTGAAGAAGGAATATAGTTTCAACAAGTAGAGACAGGAAGAAAAGAGAAACCCAAAAAGAACCAGAGTTTGAACTAAGGCTTGCAATGGGAATTTTAAGGGATGACTACAGAGTGGTATGGTCTGGAGTGTAGCTCAGTGGGTAGAGTGTTTCTCTGTACTCTCTGAGGACCCAGGTTCAATCCCCATCACCAGAAAAATGGGAGAAGGACATGGCAATCCTGAAACAATCAGCCATTGAAAACCTTATGAGGGTCACTATGAATAGGACCCAACTTGACAGCACCTAACAATAACAACAATAGAGAGTGAAGTCATTTGCTTTGGTATAGGGTGATAATTTGAGACAATGGTGATCTAAAGCTGGAAAGTGAATGCCGCTCAAAGATAGAGCCCTTAGGAAGAATACAAGAGAATTTTATGGGTAGACACTGCGTGTTTTTAATTATGAGATTGATACAACCAGAGCTCAACCAACAATAAGAAATGCTTGGTGCCTTGGAGGATTGAAAAACACAAGTGAGGAGAATCATCCTCCTCGGGTAGCAAGAGCCTGGAGAAGAAATACAAGGAGATGGCAAGGGAGAGACAGAAGAAGTAGAATCTACTGAACTTGACAACTGTGGTCCACCGATGGCATTAATAGCCATCTTGTCACCCAGCCCTATCTCCATCCTCTTTGCCACATGAAATTGCAGTGAGTCCCACTAAAATGGGGGATCTCCTTCTTCACCTCCTGAATCTGGACTCAGCCAACTGATGGAAGCAGAAGACAGTGTGCCCAACTTTGAGAAGCCTTACCTGTTTCTACCCACACTCTGCAGCTTTGCCTTTATTGTGAAACACCTGCAAGCTACTCTGCCGGCACCAAGCCAGCCATCACCCCAGAGAGCACAGCCCCAGGGGTGGTGAGCCCAGCCCAGACTGGTAGAGCTACAGGCCAGGTCCCATCTGCCCTGAGACCCAGAAGCAATACTAAAATAAAGTGCTGGATACCACTAAGGTTTTGTGGTTCTTTGTTGTGGACAACTGACAGAGGAATATCAGCCAGCAGAGCACAGACAGCCACTAAGGATCATGTCTGCCCAACATGAAACAGAAGAGAAAAGGAAGGCGGGATGGCCCAAGGAGGCTGACAGGCTGAGAGGCAGATGAGGTCTGCAGGTTATGTATGGAGTCTGACAGGCTTCTGCCCAGGACAGAAATGGTAACAGATGGGGATACAGGACCCAGGACCACACCATTGTTGGTGTGGCATCTTTTCAGACTGTTGACAAACAAGCTGAAGAGGTGGGCTCAACTATATTAACCTGGGGTGGAAAACTGTAGCCTGAAAGCAAAATTTAGTCTACTTCTTATTCCTATAAATAAAGTTTTACTGGAACACAGCCACATTCATTTGGAAGTACCTGCCTTAGCACTCTAAGAGCCAAGAAGTTATGAGAGAGACTCTGCCAACAAGGCCAAAAATATTTCCTATCTGATCCTACTCAGAACAACATTCTTCACCCCTCTCTGTATCCATGTGCTTTGCCATGTGAAATTCCAGGCACTCCTGCTAAAAAGGTAGGTCTATTTCTCACTTCTTGAATCTGAAGGTAGCCAATAGAAGGAGGCAGAAGGCAGTGTGTGCTAGCCTTTGAGAAGCCTTGGCTATCTCTACGCATAGAAACAATGAAGATTTTTAACATAATATTTGCCTAAATGTATACCAGAAAATGTTCCCAAGAGCGATTATACCTTGCTTTAAATTATACTCCCTTCTCTCTTTACTGTAGCACTTACAGTGTAGTATCCATTCCTGAGGCAATCCCAAAACAGTCAGCCATTGAAACCCTATGAGGGTCGATACGAGTTGGACACATCTTGACAGCACCTAACAACAACAACAATCCTCATGTATCACTATGACCCGACTCTATGGCACCTCGAAATAATCCTCATGGCAGAAGTGCATTGGTACATTTTAAGGGGAGAATTAATAAATAACCAAAATGATAAAAGGTTGGTCCAACAGTATTCCCAAAAGAATTAGTCTTCTCTTCTGTCCCTCTGGTTTTTTTCATTAGTCTTGAGTCACTGTTGGTTAGATTAGTATTGAAAAGAACAGCCTCGCATCAGTCACACATAAGGTCAGAGAGCATTTTTACTCTTAACTTTTTTTCCTCTAGGTTTTTTGGTTGGTTGGTTGGTTGGTTTTTTTGGCTATAGAATCAGCTTCTATGGCCCCAGGCTAAACTGGAACTGACCATGTAGTCCAGGCTGGTCTCAAACTTGTGATCCTCCAGCCTCAGTCTTCGAGTGATGGGATTACAGACATCTACCACCAAGCCCATATTAAATTTTAAAAAGAAAAAAGTAACATTAAATTTTTGACTCATTATATAGTAAGGGATAAAATTCATAATGATACTTATTTGAATTAAAAGTAAATACTACTAGTTTGGAACAGTTGTTTTTTTAACCTACTTACACTAACCTACTTACAAGTCTAGAGATTTAGTTCAGTTGGTAGACTGCCACTCTGCAGTCTCAGAGGTGCCAGTTTTGATTCTCAGCACCACAAAAATGAGAAAAGGACGTGACAATCCACTCCTAAGGCAATTTTGAAACAATCAGCCATTGAAAACCCTATGAGGGTCCCTATGAGTCAGACACAACTTGATGTCACCTAACAACAACAACAACAATTATACAACCAAAGTTCCAGAATCCCTTGCCTTTTGTAATTTTGAAAGAATGTGTTACATATGGGACGCTGTGGGTATAGAGGTTTTCAGAGCCACATAAATCTTTGCATTAGGCTGGTTCGTGGGGCATCTGCATGAATGCCCAGAATGTAAAGCCACTCTAGTGTGGGATTTAAGAGTGATTGCAGGTCTTCCACTGGTAAGAAGCACTGTGACATAATGGGAAATGTGCAAAATCTGGAGTTAAACTCCAACTCAAGCCCCTCGAGCTATGAGAACCAATTCAATTTCCCCACCTGAGAAATACTGGAATGGTAACTTCTTTGTCCAAGTTATCTTGACACGCATTTGTAAGAATCAGAGCAGATAGCCTATTAAATATACATTCTAAGAAAAAATTAATATTCAAATGCTAAGATATCTATAGAGCTATTTAGCAACGTGCAAGCATATAATATCAGGAATTGCCTATGCCAAGTAAAACTGAATCCTGACTACCAAATTCTGAAAGACATTTATGACATGACCTTTTAATAACAGAAGACTTGCTTCAGTACATTCCAGAGAAGGGAAAACATATGAAATGATCTCAACCCTTAATAAGCTGGATTCCTAAAGCTAGTGACTAATTCATATGCAAATTGTTGAAAACATCTGCTAATTGTTTCAACTAAGTTTACGTTGATCACATTTCTAATTGTGACTTCTCAGTGAGCCAGTTGACTCACGCAAGCACATCAATAAACTGACCTCTATAGGAAGCAATTAAGAAATTATTTGGGAGCTGTTCTGTGATTGATGTGTCCAAAAGTTTCAAATTAGCCTTTAGAAATCCCCTGACATATTGATTACTTTGTAATGTCACCTAAACAGTAAATAGTTGTTTGTTCATTCAAGAGCACCTGGTTGTGACTGAGCAGAAATATCTCCCATGGCAGACTTTTAAGCTCATTAGTAAAAGGAGACCATTAGTAAAATGAGTTTATATAAATACACATAGAATAGTCACCTCTCACCTGCAGGAGATATGTCCCAAGATCCCCAGTGGATGCCTGACACTGCATAGTACCAAACCTTAGGTCGGCTATATTTTTTTCTTTAAAAACATACCTGTGATAAACCTTATTTTATGAATTAGGCACAGTAAGAGATTAACAATACCTACAATAAAATTCTGTCATTTACAACAAAATGGATGAAACCAGAGACCATTTATGTCAAGTGAAATAAGCCAGATATAGAAAGACCAATGCCACATGTTTCCTTTCATGTGTGGAAGCCAAAAAAGTGATATAAAAATAGAATAGCAATTACCAGAGGTTAGAAAGGTAAAGGAGAGGGGGGAAAAGAGGTTGGATAAAAGGTGCCAAAACACAATTAGGAGGAATAAGTTCTGGTGTACTATTGCACAGTAGGGTACTATAGTTCACCATAATTCATTATAGATTTTAAAAAAGCTAGAAGAGAGGCACTCAAGGCCTCCTAAAATAAAGAAATGGTAAGAAGGAAATGCTAATTCCCTGATTTGACTAGTACATACTGTATACATGTATTAAGATATCACACTGCACCCCTTAAATATGTATAATTGTTGTTGTTGTTGTTGTTAGGTGCCGTCGAGTCGGTATCCGACTCATAGTGACCCTCATAGGGTTTGCAATGGCTGACTGCTTCGGGATTGCCTTGGGAGTGGGTTGCCAGGCCCTTCTCCCATTTTTGTGGTGCTGGGAATTGAACTCGGGACCTCAGAGACTGCAGCACAGCGCTCTACCAACTGAGCTATATCCCAGCTCAGGTATAATTACCATGTGTTAATTAAAAATTAAAAAAAAAAATAAATCAATAATTTGTAATAAGATAGTACAATTATAGAAATCTACTGAATGAAAGGTATAGAATGTGGTCCCTCTCTCTCAAAATATCTTATTGTACTATACTCACCCTTCTTCTTGTAATGATATGATACTTAGAAGCATTTTACAGTTTCTCTTTGTTGTTGTTAGGTACCATCAAGTTGAATCCGACTCATAGCGACCCTATGTACAGAATGAAACATTCCCCAATTCTGTGACAGGCACACAATCTTATTTGTGTTTAAGCCCATTGTTGCAGACACTGTGTCAATCCATCTAGTGGAGGGACTTCCTTTTTTTGTTGACCTGCCGCTCTCCCAAACATAATGTCCTTCTCCAGGGATTGGTCCCTCCTGACTACATGTCCAAAATATGTAAGATGCAGTCTAGTCATCCTTGCTTCCAAGGAGCACTCTGGTTGCACTTCTTCTAGAACAGATCTGTTGCTTCTTTTGGCAGTTCATGGTATAGTCAATATTCTTCTCCAGCACCATAACTAAAAAGCATAATTTCTTCTGTCTCCTCCATACAATGTCCAGTTTTCACAACCATATGCTGTGACTGAAAATATCATGGCATGAGTCAGGTACACCTGTATTCAATGTGACATCTTTACTTTTCAACACTTTAAAGAGGTCTTTCTTTAGCATATCAGAATTACTAACACCACTGCTCTTCCACTTTGGGGCCACTGTTAAGTAAAATAAGGATTACTTGTACTATGGTCAATCTGATAAGCAAGATGGCCACTAAGTGACTAGTGGGTGCGTAGCATATATAGCAGAAACACACTGGAAAAAGGGATGACCTAATCTTGGGCAGGATGGAGCAGGACAGTATGAGATTTCATCATGCTACTCAGAATGGAGCACAATTTAAAATTTATGAATTATTCATTTCTGGAATTTTCCATATAGTAGTTTTGGACTGCAGTTGACCACAGGTAACTGACACTGTGGGAAGCAAAACCATAGATAAGGAGATTCTACACAAAATCAACACCCATGAGGTTAACCTTATGAAAAGTGCCAGGAATAAGTCCCTGTGCAGCCTCTAATTAATCATGTGACCTTGAGAAATTCATCATTTCTATAACCTCCATTTTCTTATCTATGAACCAAGACACATGGATCTACTTCTATCCTTGAACCTAGGCAACAGGAGCTTGCTGTGTCCCAGTCTGGATCTCTTTGTCTATACCCTCCCTTCTCCCCTCTCCAGCAGGCTAAGGAGACTATAAGGCCAAAGAAACCTACCTGAAACCTACACCCTACACTTTGCACTCATGTTCTGGATCCCAGAAGCCCTCAAATTCCCCCACCCAAGTGGCCAAAATCCTACTCTTGGGGCCACTGCAGACCTCTTTCTTCCTTCTATCCTTCCGAAGAAGGTCCACCCTCCATTGTCTGCCCCCCATGTCTAAGGGATGGCCAAAGGACATCCGTCAACTGAGAGAATAGATGAAGTCTGCACCTGTAGGCTGGTGAATCCACATATTCCTGCAAGTCACATTGCAGTGCAGGACTAAGTGAAGAGAAGGGAGAGAGGCTGCTGACTGGTTCCCCCACACCATCACACTCTGGTACTGAAATCCAGACAGAGAATTACAAGTTCAAATCTAATCTTGCAGTGTGTTGTGGATGGTCTTGTCAGAACATCCTATATACAATTGTTTAGCTTTATTTACTATTTCTAAAGATTTAGACAATTGATACGTGGACTCCCATGTATATTCTTGCTCTAGATCCCCAAAATGTTAGAGATGTACCTACCCAAGATTATACCACCACCCTTCTAGCTCAGACTTCTTTTAGACAAAGTAAAAGAACTCCAGGACTAGAAATTTCTCTCTGCTTAAATATTCAATTTGTTCAAATGTCTTCATCAAATTGCTCCATTTTCTAAGCATCAGTTTATGTGTGTGTGTGTGTGTGTGTGTGTGTGTGTGTGTGTGTGTGTGCAGTCATGAGGATGACGTGATGTACTGAAAATTCTGACACTTAGTAGGTCCTTGATATATGCTAACTCCCTGCAGTGGAAGAAAAATAAGACTTCAAAAAGGATGAAGAAATCCAGGAATCATAGTCCTTGGTATTTATGCAAATGAGTTGAAAACTTGTGTCCAGGTAAAAACCTATTCATGGATGTTTACACCAGCCTTTTTCATATTTGCCAAAACACAGAAGCAACCAAGATGTGCTTCAAGAGGTGAGTAGGTAAATAAGGATGAGCTATAAAGCCATGAAAAGATATGGAGGAAACTTAACTGCTAATAACATCAGAAAAAGTCAGTATCAAAAAGCTATATACTACATAATTCCAATAATATGACATTCTAGAGATGGCGAAACCAAGGAGGAAGTCAAATGATCAGTGGGTCCAAGGAGCAGGGGGAGAGAGGGACAGAGCACAGAAGATTTTAGGATAGTGAAAGCATTCTATAAGATACTATAATAATAGATTCATGTCATCATATATTTGTCAAAAGCCATAGCATTTACACCAAAAATGAGACCTAATATAAACTGTGGACCTTGAGTAGTAATGATGTGACAATGCAGAGTCATCAGTTGTAACAAATGTCCATTTGATGTTGATGCCGAGGGGGACCGTGCATATGTGAGGACTGGGGTACATATGAATGCTCTGTCCTTTCTGCTCACTTTGGCTGTGAACCTAGAACTGCCTTAAAAGCAAAGTCTATTTTTTGAAAAGGAGAAGTGAAGAAAGTAAATCTTATCATGGTGTATCCACGCTGCCCCTCATTTCTCCCTCAAAAACAAGAAGCTTCTGCTAATGGAGGAATTATTCCAAAGATCAATAATAACGCTTTTATCTGAAATGAAGAACTGTGGCTCATCAAAAAAAGAAAGTCATTCAAATTATGAGGCAGATGTTCTTCCCCAGCTGTTTGTGGATAATCTCACCAGCCGTGTCAGACATGGAGTTCCAGAAATACAAAGATGCTAAAACAGCAGTAACTTGGAGCACAGTCTACAGCAAGGACTTTAACCCTTGGAGGACATGAAGGGCTGTGCTGCTGCTAGATATGGAGGCATTCCTCAGTTTTGAACCTGAGCTAACAGAAGTCGATATTTTTCCATTAAATCTAGTGAGGACTGTTTTCATACTGTTTCAAATATGTGATTTTATTTGCAAAAGTCACCATTATAGAGGATGCATTGGTTAGTCAGGGCTAATAAAACTGCATTTGTGCCAGAATGTTAGCACCCTTCAGGGACTGAAGTGACTAATGCTCTATGGAGGGCATACTGAGTACAGAGGGCACAGAATTGACCCAGTCATTTCAGAGATTTCTTCTGAGGAAACAGTGCTATGGATTGTTCCATCCTCCAAGTTGTCCTGGAACCTGATATTCAAGGGAAATCCCAATTCTCCCCAAATGTATGGCTCAGGATGGTTTGTTGTTGTTGTTGTTGTTAGGTACCGTCAAGTCGGTATCCAACTCATAGCGACCTTCATAGGGTTTTCAATGGCTGACTTGTTTCGGGATTGCCTTGGGAGTGGATTGCCAGGTCCTTCTCCCATTTTTGCGGTGCTGGGAATTGAACTCAGGACCTCAGAGACTGCAGCGCAGCACTGTACCAACTGAGCACTGTACCAACTGAGCTAAATCCCAGCCTCAGGATGGTAATAAATAATAAAAAAAATAACTATTGGTAAAGCTCCCCATGGTCTATGACATTACTGAGATGTGGAGAATGTCATGGAGCCCTGGACACACAGGTATGGAAAGGAAAGTCATAACTTTCTTTTTTATACTGCAGATAAAACAGAACAGTAGCGAAAATAAGTAAACAAAGACACACTCAAGCATCTCAATTATGTATAAAGAAGTCAGTTACACAACAGAACGCTTTGAGGAAAACACAGGGAACCAACCCAAAATAAGTTTCTCTCTTTTATTGACAAAAACTCTGAGCCTTCCTGCGAGAAATAGTCGTGGTTTTAATACCGAATTTTTGAGATGATCCAGTGAGGGTGTTTTGGAGGCTCTAAATAATGAAATGAAAATTTTTGGCAGATTGGAATAAGATTATTCCTAATGAGGAACAGGCCCTACTTGGTAGCACAGGATCTGTAATTAGCCACGTAAAAAACTTGGGTCAGTCTCTCATCCCACTCAGCACTGGTCAAGTTTTTATTAATTGCCTATTTTTTGGCTCAGTAACTGAAGTGTGGGGGGAATGCCCCCATGAGGGAAATATCAAGAAATAAAATTGTTTAACCTAGAAAAGAAAAGGCTCAAGGGAAACTTAGTAATTTTCTTTAAATAGATTAAGGGATAAGAGTGACATGAACATGGTTATTTCTACTCAGAATGGCTTAAGAGATGATATTGCAGCCAAAAAAAAAAAAATCTAAGTTAGATATTAGAGAAACTTGGTAAGATCTGTGACCCCTTAAAAACTATGGAATCTCAGGGAAAAAATTTACTTTATAGACATCTAAGAAAGGATTTCTCTAGCAAAGTCTTACAGCTTAGGGGAAAATGGATGAAATGAGCTTCTAGAAGCTGGCCTCTGAAATACAAAGTATTTTTAACACCAATAACTCAGTATTGCCTCCGATATACCCTCAGTATTAAAGTCTATTAATGACCTCCGATATACCCTCAGTATTAAAGTCTATTAATGACCTCCGATATACCCTCAGTATTAAAGTCTATTAATGACCTCCGATATACCCTCAGTATTAAAGTCTATTAATGAACCATCCCAGTTGGTAAAAATTCCCAGGAATAAAAAAAAAAAAGTGGTTCATCTCTTACAAAAATAAGCCACGTTAAAGTGAACAGAAAACATAAGTTTAAGCAAAGCAATTGCAGGGAAGTGTACACTGTGGTGGATTCCTAGTTTGTTGTTAGGTGTCACTGAGTCCTGTCTGACTCATAGCAACACTCAAAGGGTTTTCAATGGCTCACTGTTTTGGGATTGAGAGGGAGTTGCCACATCCTTCTCCCATTTCTTGCAGTGCTGAGGATCAAACCCAGGTCCTTGGAGAGTGCAGAACAGCACTCTACCAGCTAAGCTAAACCCCAACCCAAATTCCTAAAAATGACACTAACGTGTGATTTTTAAAATTCACCCCTAGTTCTTAATCAGTCTAAACCTCTATTTCAATTACTTCCAACAGTTCATTCTATCATCTCAGAAAACTTACGCACGCTTAGGTGTCAAATATTTCTGTATAACACAACCTGGAAAAGATTTTTCCTTGGCCTTCCGATCTCATCTTACCTGAGCCTATGCCTACTGGCTCCCGCTTTCTTTCCACTCTCATCTCTAATCACAGTGGAACTGCAGTAAAATAAAGACAAAAATCCTAAATGCATACAGAAAGAAGGAACAAATTACCTACATGGAAATAATTAGAATGACAGCTGACTTCTGCACAGCAAAAATAGAAGGTCCAGTGGAATAGTGTTAGAAAGTTGTCAATTATAATTGATGCAACTAACTAGAAAGGCATTTTTTTTTTTAGTAAAACAAAACAGAGCAATTCTGTCATCTGTGGAACCTTACTAAAGTTTACCAACTATACTTTTTAAAAAGATTAAACCTAGAAAGAACATAATGTGATTAACAGCAGGCTATTCTTTTCATCTAGCTAGGAAGATCAAGCCTGGAGCAGCTGGAGGCTACCTGCACATGGCAAGAGCCTGTCAAAGACTGGAGTCCATAGAAGATGGCAGAGGGAAGAGATGGAGAAGGAGAAACTCATCCTGGTATCCCTGAGCCAGCCATTTCCCTTGGACTTTTAGCCATGTGAGACAATAAATGACATATTTTGTTTAAACAAAAAGGAATTTGGAATATAAAGCTGTGTGTAAACCATGACAAAATAAAAATTGAAAAAGGATGCAAATATAATTTAAAACTTGCTTTGGGTTGTGAACTTTTTCATCTTCTTTGATGCTTAAAGAAGAGAAAGAGGATGAAATTAAACAGGAGGGGAAAAGGAGGAAGAGAAATAATCCAATAAAAATATCCAAAATGGGAGATTATAGATACACAGTTGTGATAACGGGAAAAAAAGGAAGAAAAAATGACACTTATGTTTCTGGCTTTAGCAACAACGGACCAAGGTGATTATACTCATGTTGTTGTTAGGTGCCATCGAGTCAGTATCCAACTTATACTGACCCTACATACAACAGGTGAAACAGTATTGTCAGTGCTTCTCTGCTATTCGTAGGGTTTGCAATGGCGGATTGACTTTTGGGAGTGGGTTGCCGGGTCCTTCTCCCGATTATACTCATAGAAATGGGAAAAACTAAAAGAGAAGCAGGTTTTGAAAACTAAAATTAAGATTTAGAAATGTAAAGTCTTTCCAACTAGGAAAGTGAAGTCATCAGATATATAAATCTGAAAATCTAAAGGGAGGCAAGACCTGAAGCTAGGAAGTTGGGAGCACAGTCAAATACATAATACTTGAAGCCATAAGGAGAAGAGGGGTCATAAGGGGGAGAGGAAAGAAAGGAGGGAGGAGGCAGGACCCAGGTATGAAGACAGACCAAGGAGGGAAGTGCCGGCTACCACAGCAGAGATGAAGAGCTGTCAGCAAAACAGACGAAAAACTAGGAGAGAGCAGTGTGACCAAAAGTAAGAGTCAAAGACTGAGTGGTTTTGAAAATATGTCCGCAACTTCTTTTCGACTTGTCAGGTAAAATTTAATTTCCTTATTCCTGCATGTGGGTTGGACATAGTGATTCACTTTTAGTGGATAAAATTAAGCAGATGTGATGCTATGGCTTCAGAAAACAAGACATAAAATGCCACTGTTGCTTTTTTATTTTTTATTTTTTTATGGCACTTGGGGTTTGAACCCAGGGCCTTGTACATACTTTGCAGTTGCTCTACAATCGGGCTGCACTCTCAGCCCATTTTTTAATTTTTTATTTGGAAGAAGGTCTCGCTAAATTACACAGGCTGCCTCTAGACACAAACTTGCAATCCTCCTGCCTCTCCTGAGTCTCTGGCATTAGAGGTGAATGTTCCTGCAACCAGCTGCCATTGCAGCTTCTTAGTTGGTCACGTGCTTTCTCTCTGTCTCTCAGATCACGCACTCCAAGGGAAGCCAGCCATCATGGCACAAGGACAGCAGGCAGTGCTGTGAAGAGGATCCCATGACAAAAATCTGAGGCCTCCAGGCAGCAGCCATGACCCTTGCTGGAAGTGGATCCCCACAGGCCAGTCACCCCTTCAAATGGCTGCCACCCCAGCCTCCTGGAAGCTGAGCCACAGCCCCCCAGCTAAGCCTGGCTCCGCTTTCCGCCCACCTGAAACTGTGTGAGTTAACAATGTTTGTTAGTGGAAATCACTACATTTCAGGATTGTTACACAGGAGAAGATAACAAACACAAGAGTGCTATGGGAAGGCAGAAGTGAGAAACTGTGCCAATACTGCAGAGTTCAACACTGAGTGAGGCGGGCAGAAGCCAGATTAGAAATGGGTCAAGTTTTTAAAAAAAGATGAGAATGTGTAGAAAGTAGACGTTTCCTTTGAGAAGTCTGGCTTAGTACTAGAAGGAGAAAAACATAATTTTCTTTTCTCAACCCTAATAAATTCTTAGCTGGGACAGATCCCTATTAACAAAATGCAGATAAACCAGAGAAAAATCAGTAATTGTATTGTGTGGGGGACATCATGCAGGGGAAAAGTCACTCTCTCTAGTGAATAATTCTCTCAATTCAGTGACTTAGAAGACTTGTTTAAATTGTATTTCAACAAAAAGCAATAAATCTTAGGGAAAATGGTGGGATAAAGAAGTATGCAGCTTCAGGCTCCCCAAAGTGACAGAACTGTGGGAAGCTGGCTCCCAGATTCCTCTGGCCCAATTGGTGCCTTCTTGAAGGTGATCATGGCCCAGAGCTGTCTCCAGAGAAGACAGGATTTATGAGTCCTTTTAGGTGGGAAGAGAGGGAGGAGAGATAAAAGACCTTTTGTCTCTGTGAGTCACTCTCCTGCCCTGAGGCAAACAGGAAAAGGCAGACTAGCTCTGCTGCTGTTTTCAGTGGCTTTAACTCCATAATCCTAAATATTTTAGGGAGAAACACTTTGGTTCCTTCAATAGGAAAACAGAGGAAGGGGGCAGTAAACTGGCAGAAAATTAAGAGGACAACAGAAGTGGCAAAGGCCTTAAAGGTAAGAGGGGTGGCATTTTGAGCAGACGTGGACAGGCTGGCTTCTGATAGACCAGAAACACTTCTTCACTGAAACAGGAGCAAGTCCAGGAAGAGGGGTGCAAGGGTAGGCCGCATCTTCCACCTACTTAACAGGTTTTCTCTATAATAAGAAGGTGAGGTAACTCCTCACCCCACAGTGCCTGACACGGGGGCACCTGGCCTGGACTTGAGCACCACACAGACTGTCACCAGAGAGGACAGCCTGCTAGGAAGCTGCACCTGAAACAAGACAGCATCAGTCTTCACTCTGAGAGTAGTGGAATCCCTGCATCCTTCCACTGATTGAGGGAATGCAATTTTCTGTTAAAAGAAACCAAACAATGCCTCTTTCCCTAGATAGGGTATTTGCAGTGGCGTAGGGCTGGGACTTTTTTCATACATTTTTTACACATATTAGAATATACATATCACTTCTATAATGAAAAAAAGATTATTCAGGACCATTAAAAAGATGTCTAATTACATCTGAAACATCATTTGTTTCTTTTAGATAATATCCCAATATGTGTCATTCATGATTAATTACTGTACCTACCACTTTATAGGACCTGTTGTCTTTTTTTGTTTTATTTTGTCTTAAGACAACTTCTCTTTCCAACCCCACCCTTAGCTGGGACAATTTCTCACCTGAAATTTACTCTTGTTTGCTTAGGAGGTGACTTTAAGAATCATATCTGGTGAACAGTTTTGGTCATGTCAACCTTTATGATATGTTATATGTAGCCTTAGGGCAGTCCCATCTGGCTGGCTGTCACTACCAAACCTCAACTCCATACATAATACAGTGTTCAATCAGTGGGTTGGATCTACTGGGCCTAAAACAAGAGTCCATTCATAGACGTCAAGTCCATAGACTTCACATGGTGGTTTTTCTCAGTTCTAAGATTATTCTCTTATTTGTTTCCTGGTTTTAAGCTTTCTTGGAAGGGCTTGGCTTGCACACATACAGGCTCCAGTGTCTGATCCAAGACTAGCAGGGCACATAATTTTGCATTAGTGCCTCTTTCTGGGAGATACCAGGAAACAGTGGCAAGAATGTCACTTGAAAAGAAAAGACATTTCCAGCTAGATCATTAGCATTCTCTTTAGCCATGAGAGCCTATACAGAATAAAAGCTTAGGACCTTTCAAACTTGAAAACAACATCACAGTAAATTCCTGGCGTCAGTCAAGCCTTAAACTTAGTAAAACGTCATAACCCACTCTGAACCTGTCTCAATGGCGAGCAGAGATCTGAAGATCGGATTAGTGATTCTCAAAGTCTAGTACCCACAGTAGCAGCAGCAGATGGAAACTTCTTAGAAATGCAAATTTTCTGCCCTACCCTAGACCGGCTGAATTAGGGCCTCAGGGGAGGGGCCAACTATTTGTGTTTTACCAAGCCCTCCTCCTTCTCCGCCTGCAGCGGTAGCCCTGTGGCATCCGATCCCTTCAGATCTCGGAAGCTAAGCAGGGTCGGGCCTGGTTAGTACCTGGATGGGAGACCACCTGGGAACACCAGATGCTGTAGGCTTGGGAGAAGGACCTGGCAACCCCCTCCCAAAAATCAATCTGCCATTGAAAACCCTATGAACAGCAGAGAAGCACTGACAATAGTGTTTCCCCTGTTGTACAGAGGGTCGCTATGAGT